>JAHWFP010207546.1:0-17224 GCA_023313725.1 Lithobius niger | reverse complement strand
CCATCCCTCCTTCCCCTTTGCTACACGTAATTGAATTTGGATGGGTAGTTGAATTGAATACTGTTCCATACCCCTACCCGTGCCGCCGAGAATTTGCAAAAATTGCCTCGGTCTCCACCCCAAACAACCCCAAAAATGACCGTTTAGGTTCAGTTAATACGTAATCATATGATTATATGGTAAGACGCACTGGCATTCACCCAATTTTTTTAATTTAAAAAAAAAGTTATTATAGCATTAGAATGCCAAGAGCAGGGCTAAGAGACGCACTACCAAACAGGGGCTTTCCCATTCACCGCCCCCCCCCCCCCCCCCACTCCCGGTCTGTCGCTTTGGGTTGAGTGATCCGTAGGCCTACCGTGAGAAAAAAAAACTAGTCTTGGTGCATGACGTCATTTAAGACTTGTTGCTGAGATGACCAGGCAGAGCAAATTGTCAGCCGAGGTAACAATGCGCTAATTTCAATTTATCGCTGGCAAAAGAGTTAACATGCTCGCTCGTTTTCATTGTTTATGTGTTGCGCTGCGGCGCTTGTCCTTGTTCAAGTTTGCTGTTAAACTTTGCTTTATATGTAACTAGCATCGTACCCGGCTTCGCCCGGGGATTTGTTTGACCCGTGGTTGTTTCCCAGTATTTGCTCGGTGCTGCCTGATCGTTCACTGCAACAGTCAATTTTTCTTTGTGTAACACTCCCCCTTTCCGTCAATCCTCTCCCTCCGCAAAGCAATATCGTAATCAAATAGTGACCTTAACATAAGCACTGCCCCACCAACGGACCTTCCCCGTTCAGCCCCCCCCCCCCCAGTGGCGTGCGAAAAAAAACTGTCCTTCGTACATGACGTCATTCAAGACATGCCTTTGCGATGACCGCGCAGAGAAATTGTTAGTCGAGGCAACAATGTGCCAAATTTAACTTCTTTTCAGGCAACAACGTCCCAGTTTCAACTTCATGACAAAGAATTGGCACACTCGCACGTTTTCATTGTTCCCCTTCCGGGGGTCGTTGCGGTTGCTTCATTTCTGCTATGAGACTTTGGTTTATAATGTAAAGAAGATGATGTAGCGGGTTGTTGGTAAACAACGTTCGTACGCTGTTACTTAAACCAAATTCCAAACCTCTACCAGCTTTTTCGCGCTCCAAATTGCCATGTTCAGGGTCAGGATTTCAATTTTACGTGCCTTGCTATATGCTTGGCGATAAATTTAATTCATTTCTTCAATAGCCGAGGAAGAGGAGCAAACATTGTCAGATATGTAATGGAAAAGTTGGCTTGGGTTCTAGAGAACGCGTTTTCTTTCGTTGACGGATGTAACACATACCGACAGTTGACACGAATTAATACTGTTCAAATCGATCTACAGTAACAAATATCTTTTTAGTAACAAGCTATGAATATTATTCCTTGAAATTACTCTCGGTGAATTCCAAGCTTTCCACCCTGAAATTGACAACGAGTGAGAATTCCATACTCTCTCTAAGACCTGGAATAAGGCGTAACTAAGTTCCAGACTTCTCCAGCTTTAGGTCGAACCTGGGTAAAAACTTTAATTCCCTGTCCCGTCAATTTTAGACCCCTTAATGCTTCCTGGACTTGTGTGCATTACATCTTTAGCAACGCTACGCCTTTAATCGCGACACTGCCGCCCATAACGAAACTCCAATAGGGACTGGGATACTACGAGTTTGACAGTTTCAGACAAGGAGGAAGGTTGGGGTAGAAATCATATTATTTTTGACGTCACGTAAATTTTTTTAAAACAGTAATATTTTTATGCCACTTTTCCGTTTTTTTTCTATAGTATTTTCTGCTAAACGACCATCTCGTAAGCCAGAGATTCTGGGTTTGAACCGGACTTCAAACACCCCTGGCATTTTCTGGAAAAGAAGGCCCCGTGCTCATGCCAGTAGTGGCATGTACGTGATCCTAGGTATTTCCGATTGGAATTTTCCACAAAAATTGTCCCTCTTGCCTTCTGGGGGCTTTGGCTGGAAGCGTGACACATGTGGTATTTTGAAGTAGGCCTAAAGGGTCCTGTGCGATGCCTCGTGCTCATGCCGATTGTGGCGTGTGAAAGATCCTAGGAATTTCCGATAGAAATTACCTAGCAAATTTGTCTCTCTCGTCTTCTGGTGCTACAACTTCGGCTGGAGCGCGTCAAACCTCTACAGTATAAAACATTTTGCATAAAATATTACCTAAAAATGTTCAACAACGTTTTACCGTTTTTACAACTAGTCTACATAAAATGGTGTGAAAATAATCTAAAAATACAAAATTGTCCCATAGTTTTTTTTCCCTCTTTATCGTTGACAAAGGGGTTGGGGCGGCGTTCATCACTGTTTTTCTGGGGGAGGGGGTTATAGAAGTCATTACACAATGTGACAGGGGAAGGAGTTGGGGGGGGGGGGGGAACTAAGCTAAAAAGGGAAAAAAATTGCATGACATCATTTATGGACAGCCCGGATAACGGCTCATTATTATTTGTCATTTTTGGAGAGAATTATTTTTATTCTCGGTTTCACAAATTCGGATGTGATGCAAAGGAAAAAATATGGTTGTTCCGGAATATAAGAGCTGTTTCGTGCTCGATGTGTATCTAATCTAACATACTCTCCTAGCCTAACAACTAGGAAAGGAACTAACAGGTGTGGACAGTTGGTAACAAGCATTTTATTATGAGCAAAGCAACAGTATATATAATGTAGGTTAATTTACATAATGGCATATGATTGGCTGTGCAGCAAGGTATTTATACAACAAGATGTACCAGTTCATAACAAATAAGAAATAAGCTGCTACAGCACCAGACTGAGATATACGATTAAAGTGCGCGCAGCGTAACTTGAGTCCTGCAGGTATTGTATGAACGGCTACATCTTCCTGGAGGGAGCGGCTTTAATCGACGTCCGCCATTGTTTTTGTAACCATCTAGGATATCAACAAGGTGCTCTGCTATCGAAAACACACAATCGATTACCTGTATTCGTTCTGGGGCGAACTCAAGATAGGCCGCGGACACTATAGTATGTGCATACAAGGAGCACACAATAGCAACCAAACTGAGAACAGACTAGTGCTTATTTCTATAACCACGATTTCAGGAAGATTGGCTAAATGGCGTTCAGCAAAATGGGTCACTGAACATGAAAATCATTTTTCTCGATCTGTACGACTGACTTCACAAAACTCTGATCACAGCAGTCAAGTACCTCTTGAAATTGATCTTTTATCTGCCAAGACTTCACGTTTGAGGATTTATTTGTTCACGATATGGAATTTATTAAGTGATGCATTACTGGTTCAGCTACCATTGTAGGTCATTTCGCAGTCTGGGTACCTAAGCTACAATAAAATGTTGGTCCCGAGTGCCTGGGTTCAAATCCTGGACAGCCCCCCCCCCCCCCCCCCTTTGTAATGAAGGGGCGGGAAGAGATTTCCATTAGCCTTATCCCGATCACGTGACAGATTGCGCAATAACGCAAGTTAAAGTCAAATGACATGTACTAAAACTGCAACTAGTAAAAATTTTATTTCGACGGCTCGAAGTTCGTGGTGAACTTGTGTGTGCTATTTAAAACAGATGCAATAGAATAAAGCAATTCCATGATATCAATAATGGGAAGGTAGTGATGACAAAGTGCATGTACATCATACGTCCACAGGAGGCGTCAAAATAAAACAAACACACCATTACAGTTTAAAAATTAAAAGAAATAATCATCACGAAATGTTTAACTCAGCATTTTTTTTTTTTCAGTTCCTGGTCACTGTTTAATCGATATCTTGTTGATCTAAGAAGTAGGCCTGTAGTTTATTTTTTATCCAATTTATCTTAGGAATATAAGAGATGTTCAATAGGACTTTCATTAAAGATAGCAGGAATTTGATGGTTGTTTGTGCGTTTGCCGTATTGATTTTTGGCAAAATGCATTCCATATCGATAATTGGTTTTTCTGGAATAATCATTCTTTAGATTAGAACTTAATTTGTGGTCGCAATTAAAATAGTTTTTCAGAACCACGACGAATCTGTTAGTTGTATCAGTTTGGAAATTTTAGTTTTTCTGAAAGTTTGCTTAGATTTTAAATTTCCATATTCGTTAAATAGAGTGTTTATGATTCGGTTTTGCAGTGTTTGTAGCCTATTTATGTGACAGTTAGCTAGCGACAAATTCATACAATTCGATACCATACCTAATCAAGCTTTCTACCCAAGAATATTAAATCATTTTATTGCTTTTGGTGTTAAGAAGTTGTCCGATGTGATAGAGACTGGGCATACGATATCGTACGTTTTGTACAATTTTATCGAACTGCCTTTTTTTTTTTACCTCCATTGTGAGTCAATTTGGAATCTTAAGTAGACTTCACTAAAGTGTGCGTGGCCTATCTTGAGTTCGCCGGAGAACGCACACAGATAATCGATTGTACGTTGTTGGCAGCAGAGTGCCTTGTTGATATCCAAGATGGTTACAAAAACAATGGCGGCCGTCGATTAAAGTCGCTCCCTCCAGGAAGACATAGTCGCTCGTAAAATACTTCCAGGACTCAAGATACGCCGCGCACACATTAACGGTTTTGATTTTAAGGCAATTAGTATACTATCACAATTCCTTGTCGTACAGAATTTACGGTGAAATAAAATGTTTTTAACAGTAAACTTTGGAGTACGCGAGGATTTCATACTGATGCAAACTATTTTTTCTTCATCGATAAAGACTTCACTGATTTGTAATGAACCAGGAGTTTATAATATCAAAGTCATGTTGCAAAACGAGCACAAGTTATCATATTCATGATCACGGGCAAGTAGTAAGATATCTGCGAAAAGAAAAACTTCACAATTTTCAACCATACTTGCACTAAAGTATGAACTAACATGAACTAAATAAGGAAAGGTAGACAACCAAGGGCTGAACCTTGGGTGACCCCATATTTAACATTTAGAATACTTTGCGATCGCCATGTAGCTTTTCAGAATACGAAGTATCGTTCCACGTAGACCTATTTGTTCTCATTTATTCAACAAAATATCGTGGTCAGTGGTGTCGAAGACTTTCTGAAGGTCAATTAAAATCTCACTAGCCCGTTTACCGTCATTTACTCCCTGAGAAATAATCTCGTTTATGGCTCTAACTGGGTCACGTACTCATTTTAATTCTGGATCCAAATTACCTAATGGACAACGACGAGTTTTTATTTAATAACTAGAGGAAGCCCGTGCTTTGCACGGGGCCGGTCACATTTCCCGGGACATTTTCCCGGCACTCTTCCCGAAGACTTGTCAGATTGATCGACCACTCATGCCTGGCTCCTTTTTGGCTGCACGTAGAGTGGGAGAGTGCATTTTCAATGCGGGCGCGAGGAGGGGAGAAGTGGTTTTCCTTTAGGCTTTCCTTTTCCTTCTAGCCGGTCTCCGATATTATTATAAAGATTTAATAATTTTAACAGCAACTCTTTGTTGTACATTGCTGTTAACCATGAGTAAAACACACGACTGCTATTGCCTAGGCAATGGCGACATTTAGGGAGCGCATACGTGACGAACCAAGTGAACGACGACAAATGACAATTCAACTTGTTCGCAATGAATAATTAACTCCGTAAACTGACGAAGGCTGGAAAGCTGACATCAATAATTTCACACAAACGGCGAAAACATACTTGGAAATATAATAAAGCAAATGTTCAAGATTAGCAGCGAGTAAGATTTCAAAGCTTAACCCAGACTTGTTCATCTGTTGAGCGACAGCTGAAGAGTTGAATTACGACGCATAGAAACGGTTAAACATTTCAATTTGAAACTGAACACAGCAGCGTGAACGGCACTTTGAATAAACTGCAATTGTATTGTTAAAATTCGGCAGGCAGGCAGGCAAATAATCAGAGGAAGAGCTAAGAAAGGCGATTCTCGATCCAGGCACACTTCCCTATCCATGTCCACACAATTTATACACGTGCACAGCTGACGTCATTAATTCATGTTTTTATAATAAAAGTTAAAATACTTCACAATATATTAAAATGGCTGTTGTATCCATCCAGCTATTCAATACCGAAATTGATTCATAAAATTGCAAGACGTTAAAGGCGGATTAGCCACCATACGAAAGTCTGCAGCATATGTAGCGCCACTGAGTTCTGTTGAGCGGCTAGCAGTGCAAAGGAATGCACCACGTAATTTCTATTAACGTAATAAGCAAGCCACGCGCCTCCTCAGTCCTTAATTATTGAGTAAAAATTTGGAATGTCCTCGTGGACCTGGGAGCAACTGTAAAGAGTAACGATATTGCTGCCACTAGATGGCGCCACAGTATTTTCTTTATATTCTACCGTGGCGCCATCTAGTGGCAGTAATATCGTTAACCTTTACAGCTTGCTTCCAGGTGCATGTGGATCGACGTAACACATTTTTACTTAAAATAATGAAGCGGGCACGTGGCTCGTTTATTGTTTAAAAAAAACTACTTTGCGAAAAAAACTACTTTAAAAAAACTCCGTTGCTTGCTCGCGAGATACTACACAATTTCGCTTGGTGTCAACCCGCCTTTAACTAAATTACACGGCAGAAAGACTCCAGTGGAAATATACCTAATATCAACTGAGGTAAGAGTAGCTAATCTCAAGAGAGAGGATTCGATAACCCCTTCATAAGTGATACCCACATTGGCATCCCAAAAACCAGCTCTTGGTTCAGAGGTACAGAATTGAAGTGTTTACTACTGAGAAGGGTTTCGTACCCTATTGAGAGTAATGGAGGTTTGCACCGGATGGAAAAAGCCAAATGGTCGTAGTTAGTGAGCTTTTTCTAAAACTCAGCGTATAGTTCAAAGCTGTTCTAACAGCCCATCAGAGTTGTTTTTAAAAACGCACGGTGAATTGCCCGATCCCTAAACTGTGACGTCATTGTTGAAGCATCGGCTCTTCAAGGCGGTTTTTCCTCTAAATACGCCGACTAAAAATAGCCGACCTGCAGTTTTTCGTCGCTAGCATTACGTATGTAAACACAATCTACCCAAAAACAAAACTGGTATACGAGAAGCTGCCAAGTTTCCAAAAAGGATCGGCATTTGAAAGTAATGATATCATTCAAGCAGGGAAAGACCGCCATGGTTAACCATAAGGGTTATTTATGTAAACGTAATTAAGAAATGGTGGAGACTGACGTCACGCAGAGAATTCCCACTAAAGTAACGAGTCACTCAATTATCGGTAAAAAACGTATATATCTTCCGGCATTTAACTGAAAACTGTTTAGCAATACAACTGGCAAGGCAAGATTAAATCGAGCATAGTGAGCATACGTTCTTTTAACACTTCTTTCATGATACTGCCCATCATTTTACTCACCGATGCATCCCTCAAGTACGTTCTAAAACAGTTGACGAGTGACATCATTTTTGATGGGAGCCGTCGCATCACCGGATAGTAACTCCTACTGTTACAGCTCAAGTTGTATTGCAACTGATCAAAGGGGTCCGCCATCGCTTGGCTGCTTAAGTCACGTGAATGCTTTGACACGCGCACTTGTAGGAGTGAAACAACAACGTTTGAATAACAATAACTGCCCACTGTCGTATCCGTGCAGGCAGTAGATTATAGAGAATGTTTACCAAGCTGGCAGCCGCTAGACCACGTGACACATAGTTGCTGATGGCGTCACAATCATACAGCATTACGGTCGCTCGCTCGCTCGCTGTGGTTTGCTCCGGGTACGAACTCACGCCTCCCGTAAAGAAGTGATATAATTACTCCAAGGCCACATTTAGTACACGGCGATCGGTCGCTGAACAGTTCGGTGAGATAAAGAAAGTGCTCAGTGTTGAAAGAAATACGGATGCATACCTTTCTCCAGTGCCTTTTGGACTTGAATGTTCAGCCTGGGCGCGGAATTGAACCCCCGAAAACCGTACTAGGCCGTAGTTTAAGTGTCAAGGGGCCAATTTCCCGCTCAGCCAGTCTGGAATTAAGTCCAACACGAAACGGAATTAGATGTGCGTCTGTGTTCATTTATGTAATGAAGTTTGTTCCATTAACAAAACCGTTCCTCTTTTAAGTTAATCCCTTCCTCTCCAGAGGGGTCATTTTTTATAAAGTCCCGTCAGTGACGCTGCAGCGAATTAGGCGTGGGATTTGGGGATACGAGTTCATGGAGATAGCTTAAAGGTGCCTTTTCACCTATTCAACTCCTAGATGCAGCAGCGTAGAATCTTCGAGCAAATAAAGAAAATAGCGGTAAATTAAAAATGGAACAACACTATTCGCAGCAGGGCCGCGATTTTCATAACTAAAACCAGATCACGTGATCCACGTCAGCCTATTGGATGACGGAGAATCTGGAACGTGGATGCTGTGTTTAGAATATGGACAACGCTATCGAAATCGTGAACAGGTGCCTTTAAAGACGGATGTTTACCGCTGCATCGGCAGGAGGGGAATCGAGGGTTAGACAGGATTAGCTGACGGGATACGAACGAAAGGCATCAAGATCTTAAAGTGAACCAAACCAGTTATGAAGTAGTGCCAAGCAGTGCAGAAACATACAAAAAGCACGACGTTTCGAGATTAATTTCAACTCGTTATCAGGTGCAATAAATCCACAAAGGTGTCGTCAACATGTCAATAAATATAGTTCACATGGTAGTACAATTTTTAAGTATGGAAGTAAGATATAAAAAAAACGATTAAAAAGAACCTGAGCTTAACCTGGGCAAAACAGGTAAGCATTAGGAGGAGCAATCGACCTCACCCTGCGAAGTGAAGTCATGTGGCTGGTGCTTCAGTTTAAATACTACTTTGGTGGAAGGTGGGAGGGGGGGGGGACGGTTTATTGTTTGATAGAGATTCCAAGGTTTGAAAGTTAGACAGGTTACTTTCAAGGGTTGGACGGGTTGCCATCGTTAGACAGGTTACCTGCAAGGGTTAAGACGGGTCGCCGTCCATAGACAGGTTACTTTCACGGGTCAGATGGATTATCTTCAAGGGTTAGACTGTTTGCCGTCCTTAATTAGATAACATTATCTTCAAGAGTTAGGCGGTTTGATGTTCTTAGGCAGGTTACCTTCAAGGGTTAGACGGGTTGTCGTCCTTAGACAGGTTACTTTCAATCGTTAGACGGGTTACCGTTCTTAGACAGGTTAATTTCAAGTATTTGACTGTTTGCTATCCTCAATTAGACCGGTTACCTTCAACGGTTAGGCGGTTTGCCATCTATAGACATGTTACCTTTAAGGGTAAGATGGGTTGGCGTTCTTAGACTGGTTACCTTCAAGGCTTAAATGGGCTGCTATCCTTGGACAGGTTACCTTCACGGATTAAGCGGGTTGCCATCCTTAGACAGGTTACCTTCAGGGATTAGGCAGGTTGCCATCCTTAGACGGGTTGCCTTTAAGTGTTAAACTGTTGGCCGTCCTTAGACCGGTAACCTTCAAGGGTTAGACGGGTTACCTTCAAGAGTTAGAAGTGTTGCTAGTCTTTGGCAGGGTAGCTTCTAGGATTAGATGGGTTGCCGTCCTTAGACAGGTTACCTTTAAGGGCAAGACGTGTTGGCATCTTTAGACTGGTTACCTTCAAGTGTTAGACGGATTGCAGGCCTTAAACAGTTACCTTCAAGGATTAGACGGGTATTTTTTGACAATTTAGTTTAAAGGGTTAGACGGACTGTCCTTCGACAGGTTCCCTTCACAGGTTGGTTGGATTGCTGTCCTTAGGTTCCCTTTAAGGGTTAGATGGGTGGCGTCCTCAGACAGGTTACCTTCAACGGGTCAGACGGGTTGCCGTCCTTAGACAGGTTAACTCCAAGGGTTAGAAGGGTTTCCGCCTTTTGACAGGTTACCTTCAATGGTTAGACCGGTTGCTGTCCTTAGACAGGTTACCTTCAAGGAGACGGGTTGCCATCCCTGACAGGTTACCTTCAAGGGTTAGCTTGGTTGCCCTCCTTAGACAGGTTAACTTCAAGGGTTAGATGGGTTTCAGTCCTTAGACAGGTTACGTTCAAGGGTTAGATGGCTTCCCGTCCTTAGACAGGTTACCTTCAACCTGCAGACCTGCAGATGCTGCAGTTGTTTTCTTTGGTTTACAAGTGTCATTATCTACACTATTAATACAGTAAGCGAGGGAGGACTATAATTATCAAAAAAGATAAAAAGCCACATGAGCAATAGCTCAAAAGCAGCTAATCTGAAAGCACCGATGGGGGCTTGTCGACGGGTGCGTGCCATCCTCGTAAGGCTTGCCGTCATTAGCCAGGTTACCCCCCAGTATAGTTACGTAACAGTAATGTTTAATGTCGAGTGCATTACCCATTAGTGGTTTGTAATACTCTGCAATAAACTCAAACTCCTCGGCTCTTAGATTTGTGACATACACAGGGTGGCCCACAAAAAACTGACGATCCAACTTTATTTAAGTCCAACTTTTCCAGTTAGCACCCCTCATAACCAGGAGTGGAGAGAAATTAAGTCTAATGAAACAGGAAGATTCTGTCCTCTCCTGGTTCTGAGGGGTGCTAACTAGAAAAGTTGGACTAAGAAAAAGTTGGGTCGTCAGTTTTTTGTGGACCACCCTGTATGTTGACGCTGTCCACCACGCTATGACCAAGGCTACCTGTATCGGCTATGACCAAGGCTACCTGTGTCGGCTATGACCAAGGCTACCTGTGTCGGCTATGACCAAGGTTACCTGTGTCGGCTATGACCAAGGCTACCTGTATCGGCTATGACCAAGGCTACCTGTGTCGGCTATGACCAAGGCTACCTATGTCGGCTATGATCAAGGCTAACTGTGTTGGCTATGACCAAGGCTACCTGTGTCTGCTATGACTGCCTCAGGCTGCTGTAGTGTTAACGCTCCCATCATAGAAAATTTACGTCACCTCCGACCTAAAGTAAGACCTTCTTTCTAGAATATTTAGGAGAAAAGGAAACATGACAGCACGATAGTTTCTTGTATATTTGACGAGTCACATCAATGATAACGAAAAAAAAAAGTGGTTAGAAAATCCAATTGTCGCCGAAAGTACAAACGCCGAACGAACGGTCATGTTTTTCATTTCAGCTTTATACTAATTGGTGGGTGGAATTAATTCGGCAAATGTTACACCGAATTCGCTTGACACGCTGATTTGTTGGGACTACACCGTACGCACCATCTCTAGGTCCACACAAACGTGACCGCGATCCCATTTAAGTTCATTGATCTCTGCATGTAGCCGTTATCCGTAAAGAGGCACTGTTGGTGCAGGGAATTCGGGGGGAGGGGGGTGCAAGGGAGCCCCCCCCTCCCGAAACCAAAGCGAAAACAGAAAATTAACATTTTCATCTTTTGTTTTAATTCATGATTTATTTATTTATTTATTGGTTCATATTAAGCTTAGTAGCCGGAAGCCGGATGCGCCAGTGATGTACCAGAAAACACTTCGGGTTGTGGCGCTCATCGCTCTGTAACATTTCGCGGAGCTGGCTTGATTTGCCCTCCTCACCCCTCGAATTTTTTTTTTTTTGGGCACGTCACTAAAGTAGAGCTGAACAAGTATGAAAGGCAAATCTGCTCGATTAGTATCTTTAACAAGACGACGGAGGTATTTTAAGAGTGAATCTTCAAGTCCTTACGTTAAATTAATTTTAAAGCCATTCACTTGTATTGTTTCATGGCAAATTCGCATTCTAACCTACCGGTTTGGTATCTTTCACTACGAAGAAACGAAAACGGATACGCAAACAAGGCCGCTCCTACATTGAGGCTGAAGCTCCCCCCTTCTCCCCCTCGGAAGAAAATCCATAAAAAACAAAAGCACACAATCTTTAAACAAAGCTGTCTTCGAGGATCCGTTAACAGTGATTAGGCAAAGTAAAGTAAGGCCAAAAAAGTCCCCAAAAGTCCACAAAATGTGAAGAGAGCCTCCCCTCTCCCGTTTTGCTGTTCTGCGGGCGCCTTTGTATGCAAAGGTTTCAAAATTACGCTTGTTGAAGTCATTTGTTTGTAGTGAGTCACTTTTACGCTCGCCATTTTAAAGCAATATCCCTTTCCCCCCCACCCCACTCCAACCAAGTTCCCGCCATTCCTCCTCCCACCAATGAGGAGGCGGCTACGCGTTCGTGGGCCAAAGTGTGAACCATGCTTCAGCGGTATAGTTGACTCGGCTGAGGAATCGATACGAGGTGCGCATGCGTGGTTAGATGATTCGCGGTGTATGCCGGGAGGGCCGTTGATCGATCGTGTTAGCGGCATTGGTCACTCGTTGCCCCTCGGCCCAACCTTAACGCCTCAACTCACCAAATATTAATTGAACGGCCCTTTTTTTTTTATGGTCGTTTAAACCTTAAAGGTCCCCCCCCCCCTCGTCTTGCTGCTTGAGTTGTAATAAATTCCACGATTTGCTTGACGATTCGCCGAACGACTTCCTATTTCACAGGATTAAAAACAATTCACATTTTGGGGTTTCATGTGAACACGAGCACAAATCGATTTTAGTCATTATCATTCATATTAATTCTGGCTTTCGTGGCGCATAAATCATCATTAAAGCCAAGTTCCGCAGCGGCTACAAACATTAACGACGGCGCATTGTTACATTTGCACAACCGTAAAGTCTAGCAGTTCGTAGCTTTTTAGTCATTCGTTGCATTTAACGTGGCTTTCAACTAAATCAGTTTTGTCAGTAGTACTTCGGGAATTACAGAATCGGAATGTAGGTACCAATAAGAGAAATCCTTGTGTATTTTGTCTGTGCTTAAAGAGCTGGTTAATTTCCGGATCGAACTGGATGTTTTCAGGCTGCAAGTAAGGATCGTGCTACCATGAATTTTAGCACGGTCCCTGACATTATCAAGTTCTGGGAAAGTCTGGAAAAAATGAGGGAATTTGTGTAACATGGGCTGAAATTCAGGAATTTTTACATTTTAGGGAAACCTTCCTATAGTAGCTTAAAAACAGTATCTAATTCATTGTAATTAAAATCATTACGTTCTTATTGTTGCATGTATTTCTGGTAACCCTTTTATCGGAATTTTGAAAAGATTGGTAAAAAGTGTACTAAACAAATTCTTGGGTCTAATTACGACCCCGTCAGCTTTGTCTAGAAGGGTACTAAGGATGGGCGATAATGAAATTTGGACTACACGATTATTGCAGTAGTAGGCAAGCAGCTTTAAGTTGGTCATAACGGAACTACTCGTAGCAAGCCTACTAACTATATACGTTTAGGCATATAGTACGACTAGGTGTAGCGTTAATACAAAACTGTGAAAAAAACCGTACTCGTATTTATTCAAAATAATTAAGCACTTTCAAATGTATTATTAAGTATTTGAAATACCGTATTGTCTTGAATTTAGTCCGCACTCGCAGATACGCCATACCCAGAAAAAAAAAGCCCTCACCTAAAAAAAAAGTGCATGTAATCTGAACATTTTTCTGCACAATTCATGACCGGTTGAGATGTGATAATGTTGATATTAATTAACCAAAAGACAAGCACTTTACGTTGTAACATTAGTCCTGTTAAAATTAGCAGTTAGCAGCAATTTTTCTTATCATTTGAAGGCCATGTTTGTTAAAAAATGTAAGTTAGATAAATTATTAGTGATAACGTCAGAATGCAGGTTACAGCTAAAGTGTCCGCGGCCTATCTTGAGTTCGCCCCAGAACGATACAGATAATCAATTGTATGTTTTTGGTAGCAGAGTGCCTTGTTGATATCCAAGATGGTTACAAAAACAATGGCGGCCGTCGACTAAAGCCGCCCCTTCCAGGAAGACGTAGCCGCTCATAAATACCTGCTGCGACTCAAGACAGGCCGCGGACACTATAGAGACTTGTGGTTTACACCATTGGAAAGCTGGCGAAAAAACGATTAAAATGGTGTATTTAAACGTCAAAATCGGTCAATATTTAGCGAAATTATCGACAGCGTTGAGCTCCGATGTGAGCCCGACGAAATGAACACGAAGCTGCGATAATCGCGAAACATGAGAAACATTGCAATAACACTATCGCATGTGTTGTATATCGCGATAATATCGAAATATCGCCCAACCCTAAAGGGTACTTGCTCACTGGCACACCCCTCCCCCACAACCCCCACCCAATTGCAAGCGACAGTCCTGGCCAGAGATCTCTGGTTCGAGCCCGACTTTATCCATCCCTTGTATTTTCGGGAAGAGACGGGCCCTGTGATCCTTCGTGTTCATGACTGTAACATGTTAAAAAGTACTAGGAATTTTTTGACTGGAATTACCTAGCAAAAGTGTCCTTCTCGATTTTTGGTGCCGAGGCTGCATGCTGAGAGCGCATCAAAGTTCAAAGTTTACTTGATTTCGCCACGCTTCGTTGAATTCTTCTTGCCGTGTGCTTAAAACTTGACTAATAAGTTTCCGTTGGATAACTTACCAACGGCTTAAACTTTTCAATTGGGTGGAACGAATTATTAGTGACGATTGTGTTGCCAGTATCAGTTAGAGCAGTGAGGTTTTTGATTTAGCAAAGTGGTGAGATATTTAGACTAGAGTCAATGCGATTTGACTGACGTTTGAAAAAAAAAATTGTTTTGTAGTTGTCCTTCGACCAAAAAAAAATCTGAGAAGTATATCAGTTTTGGTCTAAAAAATCTGGAAAAATCGTGGGATTACATCGTTCAAAAAGCCACCCTGATTTACACTTTAGTTCCAAGAGCATTCGCACATTAGAGCACTTGAGGTACGAGATATTTCCCCACCATTTTTTGGGGGCCCTTTTGGTAAATAAAAAAAAATCATGAATGAAACCATTGAAAACTGAGGTTGGTCTGTGGAGGAACTCAATCATAATTCAAGTCAACTAGCCTAAACCATGCGCAATGGCTGTTTGCCGTGACGTCACCATGAGTTAGCCAATGACGAACGAGAACACCGGCTGTTTGGCCGTTTGATTGGACTAGCCCAGTCACGTGATATGCACGTCACAGAAAACAGCCATGGCGCGTGGTATAGTTAACTATCACAACTGCCGGTTAAAAATACTTAGCTTTTAGGTCTAGTTTTAGATTTTAAGCGTAATTGTCAGCCTTTAGGCCTAATTTTTACGTGCCGTTTTAATTTCGTAAGTAGCAGCTAACGGAGAATTGGTTCGAGCGCAGGACTACTCATTTATGCAACACGGTGTCGAGACTTGGCAACGTGATTTTAGTGCTAATTTTCAGCTTTAAGGCCTAATTTTTTCTAACTTACCGCATTAATTGTAACTGAATTTGTGAATGGCTTGAATTGACTACAACCGAAACCGTGAGTTTGAACTGGCTTGGTTTAAAAAACGGAAATTCTAATTTTAACTGGGGGCGTGGTTTGATTTTAAAACAAAAACGAGAAGTTTGCAGAATTCCATCCAATTACCGCCTCGCGACTCCATTCCAATCTTCTATATTACGTGTTGGGCAGATGAGTTGTTGCGTGGTCTGCGTGATCCATTAACTCGGTTAGGCATTGTCATCAGCTTGTACTCAGTTCCACCAGGCCGGCACGCGACCAACAGCTGTCAAGGATCAGTACAAATTACTTCACAGTTTGTCCGATAAAGGATATTTGACTAGCCGGCTCTAAGTCGGAAGTCACTACTCATTATGAATCCGTGCACTCGTACAATAACTGTACAGGGAAGTTGAAATACAAAATACGTAGTCTTTCAACGATTAATTAAGAAATCAGAATTTGAAGGGCAAATAATGTGATTACTCTTGTTTATTGCAATGTACAGGCCTTTATAACTCTCGTAAATACAAACAAGTGGTTGCAGCGAACCTAGTCACAACCGGTCATCTGTACACTTTTCCGCCACTTTTTCAATGCAAATGTTGAGGCGCACACTTCTGTCACGCATTGCAACAGCGATCTCTATTATATAATCTAAAAGTAGTAATCATCACAATGGCCGGTTAAAAATGTGTTAGCTTTTAGGCCTAGTTTTAGATTTTAGGCATAATTGTCAGCTTTTAGGCCTAATTTTTACGTTCCGTTTTAATTTCGTAAGTAGCAGCTAGAGAATTGCATTCGGGAGTGGGCCTATTCATTCGTGCAACACGGTGTTGCTCACTCTACTCCACTGCGCTAAATCGGTTCCTGAGGCTGAACAGAAAATAATACATCAACACTTATCATCAATTACTTTCATTTACAGGTTTTGAACTTTGGTTTGACGCTTTTGCACGTCAATTTGATACTTTTGTACTTTGATCTAACACTTTTGTACTCCAATTTAACGTTAGTATAGCTTTCAAATTAAAACTCTTTGGCTTTGGATTTAACACGCTTGCACTTGAATTTATAACACTATAATACACTTGAAATTAACGCCCGTATATGTGCAGTGAGAATTTTAGAACAACTCGTTCTAAAGTTCACGTTAAAGTACGAAACGGTTGTTATGCCTAAAGTGCGCGCGGCCTATCTTGAGTTCGCTGCAGAACGAACACAGATAATCAATTGTACGTTTTTGGTAGCAGAGCACTTTGTTGATATCCTAGATGGTTACAAAAACAATGGCGGCCGTCGATTAAAGCCGCTCCCTCCAGGAAGACGTAGCCGCTCATAAAATACTTGCAGGACTCAAGATACGCCGCGAACACAATAGTTCAGTTCTTAAAAGAATCTAACTGAACTCTATGTTACTTCAACTTTGAGTTAAGGTAAAGATCTTAAAGTTAAAGTCAGTCTTAAACTTAAAGTTTAAGCAGTCACTGTATACTGGCGTAAAGCGTCGAAACAAATTTTTCGAACTATTTAATGTTTTAATGCAAAAAGAAAATTAAGAAATTATAAAAAAATAAGAAACAAAATCACTAGATTATAAAGTAATAGAGCCTACCAAATTACAAGGGAAAAAAACCACAAAATGACGGGAAAAAATACAAATATGCATTTTACAGTGCATAATAATAGAATTCACATAACATAAACCACTAATCGAGTTAAAACATCGCTATATGAAATTAAACAGTTATCAAAGGCAAGATTACTTATTCACATATAAATTATTCTCAGCAATGTATTATTACTTTCGTTCATTTAAAATTTAACGTCACAACTAGACACCAGTAACGCAAGGTTGTAACGAATGTAGCCTACTAGGGACCTTTTACTACAAAAGCTACGTACATTCCAAGGTCCCTGTAGCATACCTATACTCTATACTAGGGTTCGTTAAGATCCTTTAAGAGTGGAATGTTAACTAGTGGTTTACGAATTGTGAATGCTA
>JAHWFP010207541.1:14922-30776 GCA_023313725.1 Lithobius niger | reverse complement strand
AGAAAGTTCACATGTGTACGTCTGGCATACATGAAACTTCACGCCTGCACATCTGGCATAGAAGAAACTTCAGGCCTTTCAAACGTTACAAACTTGTTGAAGAGCGACAAGAACCCTAAAAGAGAAACCCCTGCAGACTATAAGGCGCCAGAAAACAATTAAGCAACTTTCGTTTTAACTTTTCAAAACTAAAACGTTGAAGGGTTTTGTTTGCCCATTCTCCACTTAAAACTTAAACGAGCAGTCCCTTAACTAACTGGACATCACGCTGCAATCATGAGAAGGGGGAGGGGGGTCGTCGAAAAATGGGACTCGCGAAACCGCATCCATCACACGTATTAAGACACGTACACCCAAGAGATTTCTGGACCACTTTGGCCTGGTGGTTAAGAGAATTGAAACAATCGCAGCAGAGAAAAGAGAAAACGTTTTAATTATTCACGAGTTGCTCTTATACACGCAGGCAGCGAGGACTCGCATTATTATTGGCGCCCGTTACACACACACACACATACTTTGATCGACGTTTGTTTCAGGCACCCGGGGGGGGGGGGGAGCTGGGGGAGGTGGTGTTCCATATCTTTCTGGAGCCGCCGCGAGCGCATTTTCCCAGTACCAGCAGAATCCACCTCTAACTTCGTTCGCCTGGCAATTAATTAATAATTAGAACGTTCGCTCTCGCAACTAACAACTTTGTGCTTCGTAATATGGACTGAGGGGGGAGTGGGGAGGGGGAGGGGGTTGTTTGGGAATGGCAGATTTGCTGGGCACTAGAAAGCAGCATGGAATCGACCGTTTGCCCGGGAAATTAACTTACACATCGTCGTCATTTCGACACAAACAACAATATTTGGTCGGGCAGGAAAGCATATACGCACCCCGAGTCGCTATTGGAAGCTCATATGCGTACATACATCATTAAAGTGTGTGTGCTGCTTAAACGAATGCTTAACATTATGTCCAATGCTGTCCATATGCCTTGGGTTATTTGGAGTTCAAATAAGCGTTTCGTTTGATTGTGCTTATCAAGTTGTTATTGAGGCTTGCTATTAATTGAGATGAAAATGTATTATAGCAATGCACACTTCATTACAACGGACTGAATAAGTCATTAGTTGAGGCGAAATTCGCTTAATCAGATCATGTAAGGCTCCTCTGTTAAGTGCATCTTTTATTAAACGATTCAGAAACTCCCGACTGTTTCGCCGTTGATAGCATGCGCTCAGTGATTATGTTTGTGTTTGTTAACCTCTGCAGTAGTGATTAAATTCGTTCACTGCGCAAACATTTTACAAGCATAAACACTGTCCGGTGTTTATCTAAATTTGTTGATGCATACAACTTCTTTTTTTTTTTAAATGTAACTTTACAAAATTTGGCTGCAGCACATGTATTGGCGAATTGGCAAATAAACTAAAGTTTAACGTTGAAGAGGCACGTGGTTTGTTTGTTGCGTAAAAAGAAATTTATCTGCGTGTTCCTTCACCAGTTGAAAGTCAGGGCTAGAGAGAACTAGATATCGGCAAATGGATACAGATGCTGTACCCTGTCATTTGGTGGCAATCCCCCTTTAAAGACGCCCGTTCACCATTGCGATAGCGTTGCCCATATTCTAAACACAGCATCCATGTTCCAGATTCTCTGTCATTTAATTAGGGATGCACCGAATACAAAATTTGCCGAATACCGTACAACCGAATACTTAAGTTGCCGAATACCGAATATACAACCGAATACTCAACTTGCCGAATACCGAATATAAAACCGAATAGTTAAACTGCCGAATACCGATTATTCGGTACCAAACAATTTACATATTCGGCCGAATACCGAATTATTCGGTTCTGTGCCAAATAATGGCCGAATAGGCTGAATACCGAATTATTCGGTTCTGTGCCAAATAATGGCCGAATAGGCTGAATACCGAATTATTCGGTAATGTGCCAAATAATGGCCGAATAGGCCGAATACCGAATTATTCGGTTCTGTGCCGATTAATGGCAGACTAATAGGCCGAATACCGAATTAGTCGTCCGAATACTTGACCGAATACATATTTGATCATTTTTTCCTTCTTTTAGAAATGTCAGAAGACAATTCCTCACAAACCAAAAACTAAATGCTTAGCTAAACGTTCTCTCATTCTCACAATTGCATAAATTTATACTAAAAAATATTCGGCCGAATACCAACAAATCTTAACACTATTCGGCCGAAAACCGCATATTACTATTCGGCCAAAACCAGTATTCGGCCGAATACCGAATAGCACTCTTCGGCCAAAATCAGTAATCGGCCGAATACCGAATACTTGAGTTTTTGGCCGAATACCGAATAATTACCGAATATTCGGTGCATCCCTACATCCAATAAGCTGGTGTGGGTCACGTGATCTCGTTTTAGTTTTGAAAATCGCGGCGCTGCTGCGAATAGTGTTGTTCCAATTTTAATTGGCCGCTATTTTCTTTATATTGCTCGAAGATTCTACGGTGCTGCACCTAGGAGCCGAAAAGGTGAAAAGGCGCCTTTAAGTGACGAAATAACAGTTTTGAACACTACACAAGGAGAAGAATCGACAACTTTATGCTCTGAACCCAAAATGACTAAAGAATAATCACATGGCAAAGGGTACACGAAGCAAACAGTCTGCATTAAAGACTGGCCTTGTGAGGATTCAAGGTGCACTAATTTGAGAAAGAAAGAAAAGACAACTGCCCCCGACTGGGAATCGAACCCAGGAATTTACGCTGGCTAAAGCGGACGCTCTAACTACTGTTCTACCGGGGCGGATACTGGCTACAGGTGCAAGCAAGTGGCCTTGCTGTTCAGTCTTTCTCAGTGATGGCGTAGAGGTCACAAACAGAGATTTCTTAAGTCACTACCGAGCAGTGCCGTAACTAAGGGGAACTCAAGGGACTCACTGAGTCCCCTGACAAAATAAGGTGGGGCAAAAATACTATAAAAAGTAGTGGGTGGGGGCAACAGATTACTCTTTTTGGGGCAACATCAGAACAGGTTGCGTCCCCTGTGCTTGCTACTTAGTTACGGCACTGCTACCGAGAATGACAGAACAGCTTAGCTCGGCTGGAGCCTGTAGCCACTGTCCGACCCGGTAGCGCATTGGTTTGAGCACCCGGCCTAGAAGCGGAAGTCCTGGGTTCGAGCCCCCAGTCCAGTCAGTTGTCGTTTCTTTCTTTCTCAGATCAGTGTATTTTGTATCCTCACAAAGCCAGGGGTGCATAAAATTCTTACTGGACGGAATTTCCCACACGATTTTCCTACAGATTTTACAAATTTCCACTCTTTCACTAAGTAGGCAATAGGGATGGGTCGGTTTCATTTTTTTGATTTCGGTCCCGGTTTCGGTTTTCACGCACACAAAACCGCGGTTTCGGTTTCGGTATCGGTTTTTGTCACCATCCGCCCAAACCAGCTATTTCTAGTTTGTTTTCTTGTAATATTAGTATTACTAGCTTTTAACTCACTCCTGCTTTCACTTTCAGCAGCGTCATAGCCCATGGCCCTAGCTGTGGCACCATTTTCCTCTACTATTTTCTTTTAATGACTGTCATTTATTTATACGTACAAAATGATAATTATTAAAAAAAAATACATTAGAAAAACAGATCAATTTTTGATTTTTCGAACACCGTACGAAAAACCGACACAAAATCCGAATCGGTTTCGGTTTTCAGTAAAAAACCGAAAATTCGGTTTCGGTTTCGGTTACCGGCCCATCCCTAGTAGGCAAGCCATTGTTTAATTGAATTTCCACAGTTCTCTGAAATTTCCCGCGAACCACGTTATAGTGTTCCGTCATATTCTGTACACCTGCACAAAGCCAGCCTTTGATGCAGACTTTTTTGCTTCGTTTACCAAAAATGACGTTTGTTATTTAGTACGACATTTCCAATAACTGTTTCCATCCATAAATCAATCTAAAGCAAGTTGAAAACTAATCCTTCCTTGGGTTTTCCATGACTGGCATCATGCGGCATCTAAATCGGGATTAAGACCAATGGGAACGAAGGGAAATGAAGAATGAAGGTTGGGCCCGTAATACAATGCGGAACACTCACAAACGAAAGCTCTTCGTGTTTTATTCAGTCGTATGCAATTGGCCTCATAAGATAAGCCTTTTTACCATCCCGCATGCCTAGCACGCATTAAAAGTTAACATGCAACTTTCGGCTTCTCCCAGCTCGGATATATGTAAAGACATCCCGACTACACATACGATACGGTCGTAATTACGATTATTTATGAGAAGGAAGATCATATTTTAGCATCTTCGATGAAGCCCAACCCTCAAGCTAAAACATTCTCCGATGGTTATCACGATTCATTCAACATGTAATAATTCGAAACGGCTAGAGCCCTTCAAGCCTATTGGCTGGTCATTTAGAATGCCTGATAAGCTAAGCTGACACGAAGAATAAATAGTCAGTCTTTTTCATTCCAGGCAGATGAAGTTGATAACTCGGCAGATGTTTGTTACTCGATTTGGTGTCCAGGTGTCAAATCATCAAAAATGACGCCACTTTTAAAATTGAACCACATGAGTATTTCCTTTTAAAGCAGGTTTGACCCTTTCACTACCTTAATTCAGTTTGGTGACTTTTTTTAAGGTCCGTTGCGAGGTTCGAGCCAGCATTCACGTGGTTTGGAGACTATAGGACGCCGACCATTAGGCTGTCGCTGCTCGGAGACCCCGAGGCACCTATCACAAAGCTCGCAGTGTGCCTGGAGATTTTTCCCGTCTTGTAGCTGTGAAAGTTTGTGTACTCCGTGAGGGATAGGATGAAAAGGTTCAACACTAAAAAACAGCGAGCGAGGACTATCAGCAATAGACAGGAATGCCACATGAGAAACAGCTCATGGGTGGCTCTTCTGCAATCTGATATTGGTAGCTACAGGTGGGTGAGTGATGGCGCAGCTCGCGCCTAGCGATTGTTTAATCCGATAATAGAAACTACATTGTAACGTATGCAGCGAAGACATGGAACCGGCTCATGGGTCGGCGGATAAGTTAGTCAAATAGGTCGCATTTTTATCGTGGGTCATGGGTCAAGACCATTTACCCACCGTAATCTTACGGTAATCAGTATTCTTACTAGTACTCTTTAACATTTTTCTTACACTTTCAAAAATAATATTTTTGGTGTAGAAACCAAAGCAGGGGAAAAAAAACAATCACTGGCCCATTATGTTGAACTAGTTCAGCACTGTCAAGATCACGATTTATCGTTTTCTAAGTTTAAATTAATGAAGTGTAGAGCAAATTTTTTGAACCAAATTATTGTAACACTATGTTGCGTTTATTTAGTAATTTATGCTGTTTTTTTTTTCGTAGCGTGGGATGGGTCACGGGCAGTGGGTCACATGTTGTCCTTTATCGGGTGGGTCAAGTGGTTTGTGTTAGGGTTCGAGTGGGTCAGGCGGGTTATGTGTCGGAAAAAAAGTGACCCACGTCCATCTCTGATACAGTGAAGTCACGTTTCATTGTTTAGGAACGGACTCGATGCTTACTGGTAATTTTATCACCCTTGCCATGCTATAGTTAGTGAGGGCAACCCCACGACCTACAGGGATAGGAAAGGTGACATCAAAGTTCCTCCCAAGGCAAATTGGCAAACGTAATAGGCAACAATTTTTTTAATGTGCAGGGACGGCGCTAAGGGGGGCGCTCGCCCCCCTAAATTTTGTGGCCGTCCCCCCTGGCGCCCCCCCCCCCCGCCACCGGATTGAAATAAGGCGGGTAAACAATGAAAATTCTGGTTACTTATTACGAAAACTCGTTAGTTTCTTTCACAGTGACAGGAAGTAATTGATGATACATGAATGGAGCATAGTTGTTACTGTGAGAGTTGTAAAAATCATCTTTTTTTCAGCTGAATTTTAAAATATTCCAAAAAAAATGGTGTAGAAAACAGTTGACAACGTTGGGTGTCAGAAAGAAAATTGCAAGTGTGTTATTCTTTTTTGGGGGGATGGGAGACCGCAAAAGTTGAATTTTTCGGTTCGTCCACCCCTATTTAAAATTGGTGCCCCACTGCCGCCTCCCCAGTAAAGCGATTCTAGCGTCGTCCCTGTTAATGTGGCACTAAGGTGTACAGTGAGTGTGAGAAAAAAAAAATGCTCGCGAAGGGGGCATCCATTTTGGGGCGAAAAGCATAATTTTATAATTAATTCTAATCTTAATTCCAATAATACGCAACAAAGCCATTGGCATGGACCGTTGCATCTGCACTGCACAGGTTCTTGGTGCTTTGTTGCATCACCATCAAATGCTAACTGCAAACCCTCGTTAAACCCTTTGAAACCCTTTCAACTGCTAACTGCATTTCGTCTGTAAATCAAGGTCTACACATCCACACGGACCATTTCTAGCCACGAGTGGCGCGTACAGTAGGTGGGAAGTTGAAAAATTAGGTTTGCGCCTTAATTATTTCCCGTCAGCACTTAAAGAGTCCCATTAAATTTTGATTAATGATGCTGGAAGCCTGCGCAACTTGGAAACCTCCGTTACGCCTGCTAAGAAAACCTATACTGCACCATCGCAACAATACTTGCTACTTATTTAGTTATTATTTATTAAATTATGAGTTATCTAAGAGCATATTAAACTAGACAAGCACTACATAAGGTAGCAGCAGAAACTACAAACTAACCAACCTGCAATCAGAAAGTAAGCCTAGGATTTTAGACTGTGACTGAGGTTGGCGCTAATGACCAAGTTGTCGACGCGCCATTAAGCGTCAATCCCCCCCCCCCTATGATTTTTTTTAACTTGGTTTTTTTCTTCCTAAATAGGCCTACATTTTTTTACAATATAAATTCATATTTTAATGAAGACTTAATTTACCTTTGTTTCATTTTTCCACGCTCAGTGTGTCGATTAATGTAAATGTACGTTGAAAAAGATTTTATTTTTGGTAATAAATACGTCACATACTCGAGCAGGGTTCTTGCCAAAGTACCGAAATAATTTCCCCGATTTTCCAGAGTAAATGAGGTCAATTTCAAGGTTATTTACAGTACTGTCACCTTAAGAAACTTTTCTTACTTTTCTTACTTTTTTCCCAAATATTTTGCTAGTCTTACGGTTTTTAGAACTCACTGACAAATAACAGAGTAGCCCGATTTAATGAATTTTTAGGTGTCAACACAGAAATACACGGATATAGGTTTCATTTCGTCAATGTCGTAACTAAATGTGTTAATGCTGTTAGGACTAGGCCTAAAAGTGTGTCTTTGTTTTTTCTGCCCGAGTTTTCCTGTAACTTTTTTTTGTTTAAAATACAACCATTCCCCTAGTTTTTCCAGATTTTCAAATGTCGTTTAAATTCCCTGAGTTTTCCATCTCCAGGTTGGTGGAAATCCTGGATTTTTAAACCCAATAATTCAATGCGTATATTACTCTCCCATTAGTTCCAAACCCTTCGTTGAAACTTGCATATTGCCTCTGAAAACAACAATTTCCGTTGAAACTTCAGGTTGATGGGAACTCTGGATCCCTAACAATTCAATACCGAAATCACTCTCCCAATTTCAAACCCTTCGTTGAAATTTGCACGTTCCCTCTGAAAACAAACAATTTTCGTTGAAATTTCAGGTTGATTTTTAACCCTAATAATTCAATACCTAAATTACTCTCCCATTGGTTCCAAACCCTTCGTTGAAACTTGAACGTTGCCTCTGAAAACAACAATTTCCGTTGAAACTTCAGGTTGGTGGGAGCGATGCAATACCTAAATTACTCTCCCATTACTTCCAAACCCTTCGTTGAAATTGCACGTTGCCTCTGAAAACAACAATTTCCGTTGAAACACGAACGGGCTCCTCAAACTAGCTCATTTTGCATTTCAAGATAATGCAAGTTTGATAACAACAAACACCTGCAACCTAAATTTAGCCTACATCACTACGCCCTGCAACACCCTTCTTTAGAATAACGCTGAAGAACCCTCAGGTCCACACTCCAAATCCAGAACTGACCCGAACAGTTCATTTCCATCAATTCACAAACTGCACGATTTCAAGCACCAACTCCAATCTTCTTTCACCGAGAAAACTTATCATTCGCGGGGATTAAATCCCAACATTCACTTTTGCAAAAGAAGAGCTCTTAAAAGATTCTTTCATCAGTCCAACCAAAGTACGTCATCACTTAAAGACTTAAAGCTTTAATCCCTTTTTCCCTGTTGCTCGCCCGTTTCCTCCTGCAGACAGACGCCTCCACTTCAAACCTTTCCCACAAGCACCATTTCAGCGTGAGATCTTCAAAACGTCCTGGTCCGTCTTCTCTTACGAGTCTAGGACACCCCGTTTGAGTGTTGTAACAATTCTTTTCCAACTCCATCAACTATGCAAGAAGTACACACAACAGTTTGTGGAATTGTAGGTCAAACTCTCTGTAAATGCGTTCAATGTCTCGTTTGCCTACACTTTCAGGAACACTCGCAAAGTCTTGAGAAAGAACAGACGTTGATGGGGTGGTTCGTAATTACCAGGTGGAGAAGATTCTTTCGTTGTTGCCTTCTCTTTCTTTTGATTCTGAGGATATAATTCCCATACTCTTTTGAGGAAGAAAAGAAGCGTGCCGAAGATGCTCAAGTACATTTTTTTTGTTGGCCTGATGCAGTGCCGACAGTTGTTAAAGCCCGTTGTTCGAGTCAAGTCTAGTTTTTTCTTGACATGGGCTTTTCTGGCTGTATTTTGAGGGAGATGTACGTTCACGAATAACGTCAACTACACTTGCGTTATTACTTTCAAATTTATGAAAAATTGGGAGGGCTCGTAAAAAATCGGTGATATTTTACAGAGGCGCTAGGATGCTACAAGTTGCTACAAGTGGAAAAAATTATCCGTCAAGTTAAGGGTCTGAGACAAAGTCGCAAAAGTAGGCTAACTCGGAGTTTTTAAATCATCAGAAACGTATAAGTCACATGAATATAAACGAAACGTTTTCTTGGTGACAAAAAACTTGCACATGTCCCCCCCCCCCCTCCACTCCCTCCCCGTTGGCTTTCTCGTGTGACTCAGTTTTGCAACACTAGTTCAAACTCATATAAATGTTACAAACGCTTTTATTTTCCTTTTTTTTGTTCTTCCCATGTACGAGACGGAGATGGTTTAGCAACATTCACTCAAACGTTTGTAAATGTTGCTAAAAATCTACATACGTGCGGGATGCCCGAAAATAGGAAGCGGGAATGTCTTAAGCCGGTCGTTTAAGCTTTCAACAATACACACAATCGAAGAAATCCCAGTGCTCTCCTCCTCACGCCGTTTCTATATTTTAAAACAGCAGAATGCCAGTTTTTTCCAACTGACGCGTTGGAATTATGATAATATGATTAGGGAAGCAGTCTTTAGGGAAGTAGTCTTGAACCAAAAGACTCACTGGGTTCAGGAGTGGGTCTTTGTGGTTTTTTTCACGTACGTATTTTTCATGTTTTCCATACCAACTTTTCACCTTTTCACATACCTAACTATTTTCTTCCCTTTTCCAGTTTTTCAATCAAAATTCTCTGTACCAGTAATCTTCGTATTTTCTCTACAATTTCACAGTGTTTAATTTTTTTGCTAATTCATTATGCCTTTGATTAATTTATTATAATAAAACTAATGTTACACCCACATAATTATTCTGCTTATGTGTTTATTAATAATATAACGTATGACAAGATTTATGAACACAACTTCAAAAATCAGATCTGTGTCAAGATTCACAGATTCATCAACACAATTTTAGAATTTGTTGCGTTGCTGCTTTCTAGTTGAATTTTACTCGAGTTTGTGTGCGTTTTCCTTTTTTTTTCAAACCACCGCTCGTATTTTTCACATGTTGTCACATAACAAATTTTCAAATTTTTTCCACTTTTTTTTCACACTGGCAGCATTCCTGTGGGCTTAATAGAGCTCACATTTTAATTTTAACTTTGCCAGGAGAACATAAAGCTTGGTGACAAAGTGACTTTCCACTGGAAAAATTTATGAAAAATAGTCGGTGATCTTCATTGCTACGAAGATCACCAAGGAAACGAGCTATCTTCTTTATTTACCTTGGTGCCGTCCAGAATAGTAGGCTACTTACTCAAAAAAGTTAACGAGTTTTCAAATACCGTCTCATATTTTCAAGGTAAGTTTTAATTTAATTCTTACTTTTCTGGGCTAATTATTACTATTAAAAGACTTTTTCCAGTACCCTTCCGACTTTAATAAATTCCACATTAATTTTCGCCCAGTTTCCCGGAACTACAAGATTATTTTTTCGAATTTTTTCCACAAAAATCTGGAAAGCAATACGGCGTCATTCCGAATTGCATCAGCGTCACGCAATTACTCCCCGAAAAGATTTTTTCATCCATCCCTTCTTTCTTTATTTATCCACTTCTTTCTTTCCCCTTCCTTCTTTCCTTTCCTCCTTTTTATTTCCCGGATGCAATTTCATCCACTTCAACGGGAAAGAAACGGAAGAAAGGTACGGCATGCAACAGAAGAAGGCCTTCCTAAGCCCCAAAACCGCATTTCGTCCCTTTTTTTACGTTCAAATTCGTCCCGAAATCGACTCATTCCAAGGCAGTTCTCAACAACGACGTGGGTGCCCTACTAAACTTCAAACGACTCTGCGCCGCACGTGATATCAAGCCAAACTTCTTTTTCTGTCTCATCCGTACATATACGAACCTCAACTTATACGTCGACGCGAAAAACGGCTATATGAAAGTCCATTGCCAAGAACGTGTTTAAGTTCACAGCCTCTCGCGTGGGGAGCAAACGTATAGGCCTATACCACCTTTGCATTTTGATAATAGCGAGACCACGCCGCCGCGACGCCCGACTACTACTCACGTATTCGCTACTTTATGGGAGCGTGCTTTTATATCGGGCATACGTGCTAGTATGTAAATTACATGAACCACCGGTGTACCTTGCACCCAACCCCAAGTTGCCAGCTCCGGCAGCGGAAAAGCTTAAAACTTTAAATCCGGTACTAGATTAACTCCCCTTTACGACGGATGTTTATGTTCCAGGGGCCACGCGTAGTTTCGTGTGCGCAAGTTACGATTACGCCACATAAAACTTGGGGGAACATATACACAACCAGGTAAACGTGTTCGAATACGACACGGGATTTTAATTCGAGGCTCTCAATATATTGCGGAAACGGAATCGATTTTAAATTCTAGCGTTAATTTTAGGTCGCTGGTTATCACGTGTCGACTATACATGTGACAATATAAAGTATAGGTGTTCACGACACAATTAGAAAATCGTAAAATTGGATGTAAAATGGCACAATAAAGTAAAGTGGCATAGTAAATAATGCTGTAATTATAAAGAAGACCAACTTTTCAAGCTACCGACTTAATTCACATATACCTGTCGAATGCTTTCGTCGTTAAGGTTCAGAAAATCTTAACGAATACCTGCTGCGCAAATTTTTGTTATTCATTTACGAATTTTTTATTAAAACATGTAAAATGCTACTCACAGCCATAGTGAGGGCGACGCCATACTGCGAGGTAAGAGTGGGAAAAAAAACCGAATTCAATCCAGAACATTAGTAAACGGGAATTATCTATGGCCGGACAAGTTTTTGGTTGCGGTGTCTGATGTTATAGGTTTAGCTGTTTAGCGCGAGCGAGACACGTACTTTCGAAAAAAAATTATTCGGCCAAGTAGAATTCGACGAAACGGAATTCCCGTTTCGCGGAAAATTAAGACACTGATTAGAGGTACACACGGCCTGCCTTATAACATTCCGCGTGCCTTTAACAGCCACGCGAAGATAGCCATCCGCGCATTTACTAGCGCTAAGGTCGGCTGAGGTGGATGCGTTCCTCACAGTGAGAAACGTAGACTGCTGTCTCGGTTGGCTTTGGGAATAGTACACGAAACAGAATCAAGTTAAAGATTGTGTCGTCACAAACCGGAATGATTCTCGTATTTTAACATCACAGTTTATAATATTCTAGGCTAGTATCTTATAAATCTGCGTCGGCGAGCTATTGGAAGAATTCATTTTAATTTTTACCGCATTAGTCTTTTAGATTTTTGATCTCATGGTAATTATTAGAAAATTAGTACATGCACACACAGAGATGAAACGTCATGATTATTGAGAGCGCGCGCAAAGCATCACATACTGCGGGACGCGGTAAATCAAGTTAACAATTATTCCACAGAAAATCTCCTGTAGACGCCACATTTTAAAACGGATTTTTCCAAGGGATTGACTAACGGTAAGGAGATCGGTCTTTGGGGCCGTACTTGATGCGGTGGATCGACAAAAATGGCGCTGGGAGGTATACTCTTTTAACATTTAGTGAAACGCTCGTACACACTGTATGTTGATTTCGGTATAAACTAACAAGGAGCTGAGAGGCGGGGATGGGTAGGCGAAAAAGTACCGGGGCGCCCCCCCCCAACGCCGTAAAGAAATAAATAAACACGGTTAGGATTCAAGAGGGTAAACTTCACGTTTTGAAGTTTCCTATCCGCTGAAGAAATTATCTACATCTCCACGCCATTCAATTTTGAATTTTTTTATTGAATACCGTTAATTTTATTCAGTTTTTTTTGGGCTCAAATGTTTTTCACTCAACACACAAACACGACGGACGGGTGACTTCGCTCGGCACGACGGTATTTTCATAAAAGTTTTAAAACACTCAAACCACATGCTCCAAGCAACAGGGATTCATTTTCCATCCACGATGATAATTTTATTAACCTTTCGGCTCGCGTCGCGATTTGTCAATTAAAAATGGAAACACTTTATCAGATTTAAACGAATTTCGGACACTTCAAAAGCGGCTCATAAATTGACGAACCATACTCCGTGTTTATCCCCACATTTCAACTGCGCTTAATCCCCGCTCAAACACGAGTACAAACAGCTAATAACCATCCGGACACGCGGAGCTAACGAACATCATTACGCAATTAGCCGCTCCATACAACCAATAATTACTATTTTATTAATCGTCGTCGGACCTTCGCTCAAACGTCGCCGGTGTCGCTCGTGCCGTACATTTCAAAATGTCATTAATATATCGGGGGAAATAGAGCTTCCCGTGATAAAGTTATAAGTTTACCGATTCGAATATGTGCTCGGTAATGGTATGTTTAAATATGACGTGAACCCCCCCCTCCCCCCCAAACCCCTCGGGGGAAAGGGGGTGGTGACGTTGTTAAAGTTACACTGGAACGTTGGGGACTGGTTAAATAATTAAGTATTGACGTTATCTAGATTTCGCAAATTCATGGTCATAATCGCTGCAGTTTTGTCGAAATGAGTATAGAGCAGTGACATTTGCCGCCATATTGGCACCAGCATGGGTTTTAGAGGGCATAACTACAAGTTGCACTACATAAAAATGGAGGGAAAAACAACGGAAGAGCGGATTTCTTAGGCTTAAAATAACGTTGTTTTCTCCAACAACAAAAATCGCGCGTTTTAGGTCTAAGAAATCACTCTTCAGTATGACGCCCTTCTGTTTCTCTCTGTAGTGACCCTTGCAGCTAACCCATTAAGGCTCCAGCATAGAGTTATATACTAATACTACGTCGTGTCACTGCTCTATTGGGGAACGTATGTCCCAAACTAGAGTTCGTAGCACAAGTGCCATCACTACGACACGATGAAAACAATTAAAAAATTAAAACAGAATTAAAAGAGTTGTTGATTGGGAAGGTTTGCCAAAATTCTTTTGCAAAATAAGTTAGGTTACGTTCAGGGGTCTTTTTTTTTCTTACTACAAAAGTTGTTATTACACATTACGGTGTAGGTGTTTACGTGTTTCAGAGGAGCAACTGAAAAGGGATGCGCACCACGCGCTGATTGAGTCAGCGAAGCGAACGAAAATCAGCGTTTGTTACTTGTTAGCCAGTGTGTTCAACAATGGGATCGGACAAACTTAAGCATATGTAGTATGGACATACAATAAACCAAACCGTGTCAATTTGGCTGATGTAACGGATAATTTGGCAATGGCAAATGTGAAAATTATACAGACATAAAATTCCTCCAGGAAAAAAGCTAAGAGGTGACGATAAGACTGTGTTACCTTTTTACAGTCAGTCCTATGAAAGTAAAGTTGTGATACTTTGGACGTTAAATGAAAACTTGAAGATTGACACAGAGAATTATAGCAATGTTCTGGTTTTCAACTAAATTCGTCGGCGCGATATAACTTGCCTAATGGATTAACCTTGTCGCTCTTTTCCTGGGGTTGAATAATAGCACTACTCTCAAAATCAAAGGCAGACCCTTTTTGGAAACTTGGCGGCTTCCCTTATTACAGCTTTGGATTTGATGGATTCCACATTAAGGTTTAGGTGTTTTCGCGTTTCGCCCGAAAACTAAGCCCTGCATACAATCTGGGGAAAGAAAAATTCGCATTTTGCCCTAAAACCCGTTTTGCCGAATCAAAATATTCTTCGAAAATGTGATATTAGAAGAAGCACTCGTACTTGGGGATGAAAGTTTATGATCCGCTGCCGTTTTTGACTTTACGTGTTTAACCGCAGCAAGCGCGGCAGCACGAGCGGGTAGGCAATCGGACTTGGGCACGCAATCCTGAAAAAAAAAAAAAGATTCGCCTGGATTCGTCGAAATGAGAATTTCCCTTTCGCCGGAAATTATTACACCTATTGAAATTAAGGGAATGAGATTCAGCGAAACGCGTACGCAACACCGTGCGTGCTTCCGGGATGCAGCGAGGGGGGGGGGGGGGAGAATCCAAACCTGGAGGCGCGGACAGCAACGACATGAGAAGATTTATTATTGGTCACATCAGACATGAGTTTCCCCCAGCGAACACCATCAGCGGACGATGTTCCTGAAATGCAACAGAATCAACAAGCATCTTGGGTTTTAATCCCCATCGCCCCCGCCCCCCTCCCGCTCCACAAGCCCCGGAAGCAATTATAATAATACAGGGCGTGTAATACACTGTATTACGGAATAGACTGCAGTTTCACTTTCGGTAAATGTATAATGGTAGTGAACGAGGACTCCACGGCGCGACTGGTCTTGACGAAGTTGGGTAAAAGGTGCCACATTGACAATTCGTGCATCATTTAAAAACGGTAGTCTCAGATTCTACCAAATCATACTGGTCGGATCCTGCCATAAGGTACCAAATTACAGGATCACGCGATTAGAAATATCGGGGCACGTGTCTCGTGAGCTGATTTCCATTTTCCAATCTGTAGTTAGACGGATCTTTTCATTATCAAATATTAGAAGAAACGAAAGGTTTCCAGCCAGTTTTCTCGTCGTGTATTGCAAATCTTAAATTTCTGTTCCCAAACCAAAATCCCGCCATTATTAAGCGCCAACGCTACAAGAAATATTAAGTATTAATTTTTTTCCTAAAATATTCTCTTAAATGGCGGAAGAATTGTCGGAAGAGGTTATAAAAAATGTAAAACATGTCAACTTCGTGAAGCAAACACCTCAAGCGAACAGCCTAGTGACGCATTAACATTTAACGTCGTAGGAGACGTTTGACTATAATTAGATGAAGAATTCTTGAACGATGATAGATTGCCACTGAAAGTTGCCTCACGTGCGAAAGATCTACCGGGTGAATTTTTCCTAGCAGGGGAATGGGAGGGGATCTTGTAAAGATGATAGCGGGGCCAGGATGGGGCCACACATTTTGGGAAAAAAGCAATGGACCAAAAAAAAAAACGCGTTTGGGGCAAGGGCTATGGGATTCTCTTACCAAGCTGAGTTGTAAAATCAGGTTCTTAAAAAAAAACTACCAATTTTATTTATAAAATTTACCACGGTGACTTGAATACACATGATAGGGGTGCAGGCAGGATTTTCTGAA
>JAHWFP010207540.1:0-25449 GCA_023313725.1 Lithobius niger | reverse complement strand
CTCTGGTTAGCGAGCCCTCTTCCGTAGCTAGCAACTCTGGTTAGCGAACCCTCCTGCATAGCTAGCAACTCTGGTTAGTGAGCCCTCTTGCGTAGCTAACAACTCTGGTTAGCGAGCCCTCTTGCGTATAGCTAGCAACTCTGGTCACGTGACCTGAAGTGTTGTCATCCAGGGTCACGTGACCGGAAGTGTTATCATCCAGGGTCACGTGACCTGAAGTGTTGTCATCCAATGTCACGTGACCTGAAGTGTTGTCATCCAAGGTCACGTTGCTTTGACCCATGACCTTCACCCCTCGGCCTTTTGAACCATGACCTTGACAAACTTGGCCTTGATAATTTCTATGGTCTTGGGGATCCTAAGAAGTCCATTATTCAAGAATCCCAGTGCATTTATAGCTGAACCCAAACCGTAACTATAGTGGCACTTTGAGTTAAAATATGGAAAAGGTTGTCCCGCTCTTGCATCTCCCTCACGTTATAAATGAAGCGAAGGAAATGCAATCGCACGCATTTCCTTGAAAACCAACAAACACTTAATCAATAGCCACAAGAATTCCCCGAACGTGTGTTCTAAGAGGAAAGCCGAAAGAAAAGCCAAACATATTCATAGAATTTAGACGCGGCACTTAGCCCTGTACGTTTCCTAAAATAATTAAAAGGACAAACATTCTCACTCTATACGAGCATCGTGCGCAAAAAAGCCTTCGTAACATTTACATAGGTTACGGGTAAAAGGGCAAAACCATTTCTCACGCGGGTAAGAAAGGAACATGAATGCCTTTGCAACATTTATACGGGTCTGAAGTATTGTAGCAAACATTGAGCCATAACGGAAAGCCAACCGAAAGGAATGTATGTACCGTTAAGCTACATCGAAATCACCGTACTTGCGCCCCCCCCCCCCCTCCTCCCTGCTCTCGGGCGGGATGTTGTGTGACGATTCACGCCACACTTCGCTTGGCTCGAGTGCTGTATTGAAATTACAATCCCCAAAAGAATGCTTACATACCTGTTCGTATGCATTCCACCAAAAAGTGTCCAGTGTGTGTTAAGTACACATGTTTATGCTTTAACCGCTTCTGGTGTGCTAACTGATTTTGATTTGATTTGATTGATTCGGAGTACAAATCCATACACCTAAACCTAACTGATTTAAAGGGTTTAAAGGGTTTGACGAGCGTTAACCACTCCTGATCATCTGCCCGAAGCCCTAAGGCCCTGTGTCTGCAACAGCCAGATTCCCAGGCGGTCACCCACCCAAGTATCAATCTAGCCCAATGCTGCTTAACTTCGGGGATTAGACGAGAACCAGTGTTTCCAGCACTGCAAGGCCGCCTAACTGATTTGACTCTATTACAACAATGAAAAAAAAATAAATTAAAAGTGGGCACTTTGAACAATGAAAAAGAAGAGCTAAATCGTCGAACAATGATTTATCAATGACTGTGACGCTAACGTCGTGAACGCCAGCATGCACATCATTGTTGTTACAAAGATTCGTTGTAATTAGACACGCCTTCATGGCTGTTGCAACTTCTAATGAAAAATGCCATCAAATTATGTTAGAGTCGATTTAGTATGGTAATGAATTAGTTATGGCGACACTTTTTGCAAAAATGGGCCTGTGTAAGGGTGCATTTATGCCACGACTCGCCTTTGCATTCTCGCGGCTAGAACTTAATCGCGATGGCAGATGTGTGGTTGCCATGGTAACAACGCTACCTGGATTAGCTAATTCCGACGTCGTTTGAGTAAATGCATGCAGTCTTGTAATCTGTGACAATAAGAAAAAGAATTCCTCCTGACGAAACGATTTCCCCAGTTGCTTCTGAAATCTCATATAGAATGTTTTCATTGCGAGCCGGTAGAGCTAAAATCGCCGCCATGTCGGAATTTCAGAAGATTTCTAGCTTTTAGCTGCGAGAAGGAGAAGGCGAGTCGCTGCATAAACGCGCCCTAAGCCCAGTTTTTATCTAATGCAGTCCTCGGAGTTAGAAAACATCCTCGGCGGAAAGCCACCTCAGATTTTCTACTTTCTCGGACAGCCATCAAATAAAAACTGTAAATCGCTTCCACCGGTCCAGTGTTGCAAACGTGTGGCAATAACTATTATTTCCAATAAATTTATGTTGCGTTTTGGGCTACTATATCAGACTGCCTGAGCGGGGAATCAAACCCACGCTCACCAGTTTCGTGTTCAGCCGTCGGCTTTCCCTCCTGTTTTATTACGTCAAATAGTATAGTACTAGCGGAGTCGCTCGCTTCGCTCGCACATTCCGCGTCGTCTCACTCCCCTTCCCCCCCCCCCTCAACTAGTTGCCGTTCGGTCGGTAGATGGCATCGTATGTTCGCGCTGCTGGACGTTGCGTTCTGGGCGCTGCAGATGCAGATGATTGCTTCGTATGTCCTGCTTGCTGCTGCTGCTGGCTGCTGCTGGCTGCCTTGCGGATTTTGTGTAATTATACATATATAGATTCGTAGTAAACAATACAAGGTGAACAATTTTAGCTTTCCGTGAGTTTTCTGTTTGAAGCGATTAAGAGCTGAGGAAAAAATAACAATACAAGGTACGCATTAACTTACCTTGAGTGGCCAACACTGTTCTACCGAAATTTTTCACTCACCTGGAAAAAAATACCAAATGAATAAGTGGACTCACTTCAAAATAGGGATTTATATTTTTTTCTGCGCTAGCAAAAATAAAAAAAACAAATAAAATTAAACCAGAACCACTCCTCCAATGGGAAGTTCGAATGATAACATTTTGTTTTCTACTGATAGTTTCAAAATTAAGTTTAGTCGATCTTCGCAATCAAATTATTAGCATAATGAATAACCTTTCATCTCATGGCAGTCAACACACCTAAGCTACAAAACATCCGGTTTTGGTATTGACTACTTCATGTTGTGGTTAGCTGAGGTTGCGAAAGTTCTAAATTCCTAGTGGACACTCTTGCTCCCTACGCCCAACCCCCCCCCCCCCCCCCCCCACCAAAAATAAATAAATAATAGAAGCAGCCAGTTGCTTCTCCTAAGCCTTCTGTGGTTTGTAGCCTCCAGTCTACCATTTACGCATTTACATCAATTTTAATTACTAATATATGTTCTGTTCATTCCTGGTATTATTTTTCACTATTTCGTGGAAGCTTATTTGGTCGAAGTTTATACACTACCTGTTGCAAACTTGCCATCAATTTTTACCAGTGAGTCAGTGGACCGCCCCACTAGCAGCTGTAAATGAGCAGAGAAGGAAGGGTAAGGAACACACGGGAGAAAAGGATGGGTAAGGGAACACACAGAAGAAAAGGATGGGTAAGGGAACACACAGAAGAAAATAAAAAAAAACTTAGTTAATAAACTGAAACGATGAAACACCCGTTGTAACAAAACTATTCTCAATTTAAAATGCAATTCGATGACTATCAGGCTTATGTACAGACAATACCAGTCTTTCTGTCACGTGAAGCGATGAAAATTGAAAAACCTCATCATTTTATGATTTTAGGTGCAAAATTACGCTGAGTATATGGCACGGAGGTCAGTACGGATTTGTGCATTTTATGATTTTAGAAGCGAAATTACGCTGAGTATAGCACGGAGGTCTCTATACGGATTCGTGTATTTTATGATTTTAGGAGCGAAATTACGCTGAGTATAGCACGGAGGTCTATACGCATTTGTGCATTTTATGATTTTAGGAGCGAAATTACGCTGAGTATAGCACGGAGGTCTCTATACGGATTCGTGCATTTTATGATTTTAGGAGCGAAATTACGCCGAGTATAACATGAAGGTCTATACGGATTTGTGCATTTTATGAGCGGAATTACGCTGAGTATATCCCGCTTGCTATCATGGTGGAAGGTACAGGAGCGGGGTATAATCGACCTAATCTGGTATAACTGGTATAATCACCCCAGTATACACCGGGGTATAATCGCGGTGATTATACTTTGGGACCTTTCCGTTGTATGCATGCCCAACTCACCGAGGTAAGCTTAAAACAGACGCCAATTGCTAATTAATCACTGCGACTATGGTGTATATACTAGCTGTGAAACTCGACGTATTCATTATGATTTTCGTATTTTATCATCACATTTTATAATTTTTTGGGCTTGCATTTTATAATTATTCTTCAGCGATCTATTGGCATAAATAATTTTAATTTTTACTCCATAAGCCTTTTAGATTTTCGGTTTCATGGTAATTATTAGCAAACGATTAAAAATCAGTATAGGCACACACACAGAGCCATCTCTCGGCGGTTTGAGCAATTCGTGGTTGATGCGGCTCGTTTAGCCGGAAGTCGCCGAGAGCAGGATCGCCTCAGCTTCTCGTTTGAGACAAATAATTTTATGAACTGATAAACTGGTAAGCTAATAAAACATACATAGCATTACGTTATACATATTAAGAATAACACTAAGAACGTTTAGTCCTTTTGTTATTTATTTATTTTGAATTGGGATGTGCTCCAATAAAACAGCCCTCTAGCTTTTGTGGATAATACGGCTAAGAATGTTTTCGCACTCAGCCTGTAACCAGACTGAAACTAACTCATGCTAATTAATTTGAAAGTATTGCGCTATGCGCTCGGGATATAATTGCAAAATAATTAGCAATCGTCATTGTATGCGTGGTGTATCTTGAGTCCTGGAAGTATTTTATGAGCGGCTACGTCTTCCTGGAGGGAGCGGCTTTAATCGACGGCCGCCATTGTTTTTGTAACCATTTTGGATATCAACAAGGCACTCTGCTACCAAAAATGTACAATCGATCATCTGTCTTCGTTCTGCAGCGAACTCGAGGTAGGCCGCGCACACTTTAGATTTAATGTCAGGTTACAGGCTTCGTGCGAAAACAGTAGCCATATTATCCACAAAAAGCTCTAGGGCTATTACGACTGAGTATAGCACGGAGGTCTATACGGATTCGTGCATATTTCGAAACAATTGCTGGGAATAAAGCCAAGAACACATGATCTGTCACAAGCTACGTATTGTGCAAATTTGGCTGAACTGAAGTAACTCCACTCTTACGCTGGAATAATGGTGATGATTGGAGGCTTCCATATTGGGGAAACGGTTTGCAGATAGCATGGAGATCAGATAGGTGATTCGTTCGATTTTAAATATAAAACGAAGTTAAACATCAAACGACACCGCTCCCATTTTAGTCAATATTGCAAACGCAAAATATTACTATTTTAATATACAGCACCACCACTAGCACCGGTACTGTTGAGAGTTAACAAAGCTGGCCAAAACACTTACTGTGAGACTTCCATGAACTAAAAGCTCACTAAGATCGATATTGGTCCGAGTCGTTCTATTTATTGTTCAGTGTATTTAATTGCATTGCTTTATTTTAATTCAATTTGTCTGCTCAAAATACCCAAAACAAAACTTAAAATTGAACTAAGATGTTTTTCCACGAAATCCAAAAACGGTAAACAAAAACATCTCGAATGATTATTCTTTGTTACATTCTCTTTTCTTGGAAAGTGTGTTTAAATTTAAATGCAAAATTTAAATGCAAGTTTCGTGGAAAAAAAGATATTGTATTACCAATTTTATTAAAAACTTAACTTTTTTGACGGTTTACGTAAAATGGTGGAGAAGACATCATAACGTAACAAACCAAACAACAAAAATCCTTGAAATTGATGATAGGTGTCGATGTCAGTGAATCGATGTCAGTCGGTGTTAGAAAGGAAAAGTTACCAATACAAAGGTTTGTTTATTCTCTGTTCAGGTGGTTAGTACATCCAGGGCTATCTACAGTACTGGCTGAATCTTGAATGAAAAATAGCATTACGAGACTGGGTTGGCAATATGGCCGCCGAAAGTGCCGCTGATGCGATTGAGTTGCCGCATTTTGTCAACCGAAGGCGACACCTTCCGTACAAACTGCCAACGAACGTGTTGCTTTTTTTTTTTGCAAGGCAGTGAAATAGATTAACTGTGGCTGAGTGATATTTTCAAACACCATTTAAAAATACTCTTATAAATAATAAAAAAATTTGCCACCAAAATCTACGTAAAAATTTAAATTATTATTTCGAAAACCGCCACTAGCCGCCAATAGATGTCGCGTCGCACCGTACAAAGTGGCTTCCTCGAAGAACAGACCTCGACGAAATGAACCAGACGTGGCGGCCATTTTGTCTACCCCCCTAATATCGTTGTGGAGCGGGCCAGTTAGTTTAGTAGCCATGGTACATCGAAAGTAACGTTGCCGTTCTCGACAGATGTCCAGATTGAAATGTCCATTTGAAGAAGAATTGAGGAATCGAAGTCATCTGAAGCACTTACTGCTCGTTAGATGAACCGACTTAATACTTTAAGTTAATCGTGAAATAATCTAGTTACAGCCCTCCACCTTCCCAAATTATTTCCCAAGTTATTTCACGAATAGGTTAAAAATTAAGTTGGTTATCTAACGAACAATAATGGTTTCCGACGACTTCGCTTCCTCAATTCTTATTCAAAAATAGACATTTTAAAAGTCAAAAGAGATCTAGCAAGGATAGGGATAAATCCGGAGATTTGAAACAGGACATCGCTGTTTATGTAGGGGATCGATACACTGTTCAGAATGGGCCAGAGAAATGGGTAGTCTCTCACACTACTCTAGTAGGCTGTCCTGGTAGGGACTTTATCAGGGTCCTTTTTCAGATGCCGATAAGTTCAACTACATCTCAGCCATCATGACCACTGTCTGGTCCAGATTTTTGGTCGTCAATAATATGCAGCGTTGATCAGAATGGATCGCATCCGTTTGCCTAACATCAGTACTGGATCAGTAAGATAATCCTCCGCTTATCCCTTTTGGTCGTTCCACAATGTCATTACGGACATGTAAGCTGACCTTCGGTAATAAAGTCGTTAAAATCTTTGAGAATGATGTAGTGGTCGAGGGAGAGCAATACGTGGGAAGACGCGGGCTTTGGAATTTGCTAGTTTTCAAAAATCTGAAAGAGACTACCCTCGCGCCGGAAGTTAAAGCAGCTTATGCGGGCCCTTAGAAGATATCAACTTAGGGAGATTTGTGACGTCATTGCTAGCTACAATGGAGCACACTAAAATTGAAGAAAGGTGCCGATCCAATGGTTTTCGTACTGAATCTGTGGGGTGTGTTCTTTAATCTGTGATTTAGGTATTATCTGTTTTACAACCCCTTAAGTGGATGGTTTAGTAATTCCTTGTGACATATCTCCTCAGCTAATGGGTCAATTTACGGTCGGATTTCGGTGCAAATACTGTTTTCCTGATGATGGAACACTTCCTATAAAATCACCACATTTCTGTAGTAATAAGGAGTTCTTGAAAGATGTTATGAAAATCATCGATTTTGCAGTAGTAGGTGCCTTTGTATACTTAAAACAGCTTCGATCGTACTTGTAACCTCAATGTCTTCATGTTTTACTGGGTTATATGGCTGTTTTGCCTCACCCTACATACATAACGTCTTGCTGAAAAATGCTTGGCTGGCTTGATTCTGAAAGCTTGTAAAAAGTTTTTCTCATAAATGTATTGCCATGCTGTTTTAAGTCTTTCGAAAAGTTTATACCTCGGTCGTAAAACCGAGTTGAAACATCTTCGCGTTTTACTTCCGGCCATCTTCCTTTCATTCGCGCATGCGCAAACGAGCGCGTATCCTTCCATTTTTCCGGACAGCAACAATCGTTTACTGATATGAATTTTTATTTTTATTAATATTTCTGATATTTTTTTTTTATGGCGTCTACCTCTTTCGTTTTGAGGTTGGATTGTTCAGTGAACCTTGTGGACTATTTCATAGGGCGAAGAGCGTTAGCGATAGGAAGGGGTTTGTGTTTGTCATCGTTTCTTGGGTGTGCGCTGCGATATTGGGTTAAATATCGCCAAAACCATAACATCTTGAATGCCGCAATAACGTTTGATATATGGAGGCGATGTTGTTCTCTGCTTCGGATGCAATGAAGTACACTTTGGCGAAATTAAAATTGTTAAAGCGCGAGACCGTAGTGATTTATCGCCCCGTACAGCACGCGAAGCATCGCAGTTTGAATAGAATTACAGTCATAAAAATAGGGAGCCGGGGAAGGGGTAGAATTTATTCGTACTATCCATCAAATATTAATTAATTAATGGCAAAGCATTATTATTACTACACACAGAATTATATTGCTGCAATGTCCGGGTGTCCTGAAGACTCAGATTCACTGGTGCGGTGTTCGTCCGTTCACATATCCGAAATGTAAGCGGTTTAGAATAGATAAGTGACATATATCTCGTATTGTATCTGCCCGTTTATGATCTTCTCTCACGTGGCGTGACGTATTGGTCCATTTACGGCTCTCTCTCATAAAATACTCTTTTTATCTATGGATCAAACAAATGTTGGGGACGTGGACCGGCATTAAAGGAAGCGTGTAGCTTATGACATTTTTAGCACCCCTCCTCCCCTCCCCCAACTCAAATTTCTTTCGTGGACCAGTTTCCCTCAAAAACCTAACCCCGAATGCGCTCTTCCATGTCACGTTCACTTAGTATTGATTCGTGTTAAAGAGAACGAAAGTTAAATTTTGTACAAGATGAACGAACGAATGAACGGTAATGTTAAAAAATGGTTTAAAAATAAAAATGAAAAGAAGAGAAGCGGGAGGAAAAAGTACCATGCAAGTAATAAGAAGAATAGAGGGAATCCCGAGTTGTCGTGATTAATGAACGTGTATTGATCAAAGGGTATTTTCGTTCTGACAGTGAATTTATCACGATGCACGCTAGCGTTTTGGCCATGGACTTATACGTTTCGGCAGATAACGTGGATTCTTTATCGTTTGTTTATTTTTGCTGCTTTTTTTTTTCTTGTCTCTAGTTTTCTTCGGAGTTGGCGTGCGTATACGTTTGGTAGTTTAGACATAAGCCAAATTTCCAACTAACCTAGAAGCCAGTCTGCTGATAGATTGCGTAACTCGAAGTGGTGATGGGATGACGGAAATGTTAACAACCATCAACCAAGTCATTTTGAAATAGGATAAATAAATAACAGCAATTATATCAAAAACCAGAATGGTAAATGGGATGTGCCAACGAAAATGATTCAGCCCTTCAAAGCAGCAATACCAAGTAGACCAAAACTTTTGCCAAACTAATCCCACCCAGTATTAGTTAAAAATTTAATGAAAAAGTTCTCTTAAAGTTTCCTTTGAAGTTCGGCGGGTGACAGTGTGGTAGCCATTGTGGCTAAAAAAAAAACAAATGCCGTTACTATACATGCAAGGCATAAAACAATAAATACTTTAAGTAACGAGACGTTGAAAGCACTTTGATGAAAGAAACGATGTGAACGATCAGTGGCGTGCACAGGATGGGGGCAGGGACGGGGAGGGGGGAGGGGGGATCACGAGAAAAGCGAGCGATCATAGCCCAGTGGTCAGTGTCCTCGTCTCTAAACCAAGAGTACGCCGGTTCGCATTGTGCAACGGACCTAACTACATTAAAAAAAAAAAGCGTGGATGTTAGTTGGGGAGGCTGGGGGTATATAGGCGAAAATTAACCTTTTGACGTAACGGCCAGTGGCCAGCAGATGATGAAAGTTTAGTCGCCACAGTAAAATTTTAGTCGACACAAATGAAAGCCCTTCACTCCTTCCTATAGTCACAAAACAAAAATTGCTACACTTTTTAGGGAATAGGCCTACTTTTTAAATTGATTATTCCCCAGCTCCAGTGAACAACTGGGCTTCAGCTGCCATACGCCTCTTTATTGCCGAATCTGAAGAACAAATGCAAATGTTTTTTATGGTAGTAATTTTTAATTTATTCATACGCTTGGAATTTTAAAAAATAACTTAAAGCTAATTGAAGACTTTAAGGATTCCATCAAACAATCACAATTAAATAACTTTAGGAGATTTATTGTTAACAAATGTGGGGGAAGCTCTTAAATGCAGTCAAACTTGTCATGATAAGTGGCCAAAGTAGCCGCTGGTGCTAAATTTTTAGTCGCCAAATGGCAGCATTTAATCGCCAGCTGAATAGTGGCCGGTGCTAATTTTCCCCTGTACTGGTGGGGGGGGGGGGGAGGTCCTCAAGAGGTCACAACAATAAACACTACGTAAAGAAAAGGTGGAAGGTATTTTACTTAATAGTACTTATCGTCTTATGTCTTGTATGAATTTATGTGCAACCAGCTAAGGTTTAACAATTTAACCACGGATTGATTTTGAAAAGCTAGGCCGAATTTCACGAAACCTATTTTCCCATTCGCAAGTTGTTTTTGCCTAAGCTGTTTGCAGAAGTTCAGACGGACGGGGCGAACAAACAGACACAGACAGCGAAAAGGGCAGGAGCCACCGGACGACAGGAATTGGCTGCAAAACCGTTTAGACCCAAAAAACAAAAAAAAAAAAGAACGACGCAAACAAGAAATATCTACTACCGAAACTCGGTAAACTTGTAAATGTCGTCATTCTCATTCGTGCTTCTTCGGCATTTTACAGTTTATCAGCATGCAGTACGGATCCTGTAAAACTAGTCAACCCACTATACACATTTCATCAGGAATTGTATTGCATTGGCGAATTGCTCTTTTCCTTCCATCTAAGGATTTGGCCCCTTCAATGAGGCTCGAGTGAAACCTGACAGGAATGCATTACGCCAAGCAAAAATGCTCTCAATATGTTCGTGGGCAAACCTGGCTCCAATACAACCAGCGCCCAACTACCTCTATCTCCACCTCCCCCTATCTCCACACGCCACCACCCAACCCCAGCCCATCACCTCCCCCTTCCCCGCCCCGTCCGCTCCACGTCCGCCCCTTCCCCCCCGGTAATAACCTTCTGAAATTCCACATCGATTTGCTTTTCCAAGACCCCAACTTTCTTCACTTTCGCGGGAAAAAGGATTTTTAGCGCCACCACAGTTTTCTCCTAGCGAAATTTTCCTCGAAAAGGAAGTAACTACTTTTTATTTACTGGTAGTTTTGAAAATGCAGAAAATCGTAAAAGGATTCTAAAAAAAAAAATAATAATAAAACCTACATCACGACCTTTTTTTGTGTGTGTGGTGCATAGATGATTTGTTACGGCAGGGAGTTTTGGTTAAATAATAAACAAACGAATGAAATCACCTTTAAAGCAATAAAAGGACGCTATTTTCTAGGGACGGGTCGGTTTCATTTTTTTGACTTCGGTTCCGGTTTCGGTTTTCATGCACACAAAACCGCGGTTTCGGTATCGGTTTTTGCCACCATCCACCCAAACCAGCTATTTCTAGTTTGGTTTCTTGTAACATTAGTATTACTAGCTTCGAACTCACTCCTGCTTTCACTTTCAGCAGCGCCATAGACCATGGGCCTAGCTGTGGCACTATTTTACTCTACTATTTTCATTTTAATGACTGCCGTACAAAATGATAATTATTAAAAAAAAATTAGGAAAATTAGGAATTTTTGATTTTTCGAACACCGTACCAAAAACCGGCACAAAATCCGAATCGGGTTTGGTTTTCAGTAAAAACCGAAAATTCGGTTTCGGTTTCGGTTACCGACCCATCCCTACTATTTTTTGAGAAATTTTAAGAACCGTTTAGTTCCTACAATTCGGTCATGGTTGACTTTGGTGGTCAATGTAAGGCCCAACATTACGACACCTGTTCCATCTACTAACATGTATTCGCGGAGGTCTAGTGAAATTTTTGTTTAAGACTATGGGGATGGACCTTATTTTTAACACTTGAAAATAAATAACAAAACTGATTCTAATTTTTTATGGAGGGAGCAAAGGAGATCCATGAATCTTTTTTTGTTGGAGAAGCAGGGCTACGAAGCGCGAAGGAGGAACTTTTTCTTGAACACTTTGTCTTATTTCGCAATATTAAGGTTCTTTGGGGAAGGAAAGGGATGAGTATTTTTTTTTTTTTTTTTAGTATTTTGGAATGTCCTGACATTTACAGTTATTGCTTCATATCGAGGTTATCTCAGTACGCAATGTGGTCAAACTTTCTGACGTAAGCCACCTTCACCGTCGTACTGTAGAGAAAGCACAATCAACGCGGGAAATTTCTTTTGCATTAGGTTTAAGTCCTGGAGCCAACTATACTTCTGCATGCAAATCTGCGCATGGGGAATTTGTTTCCATACAGGAGTTGCATATCAAAGGGGAGGTTAAAACTAAGTTGGAGGATTGTGCCCCAATGTATTCGAGGGAAGGACCCGTACTACAATAACCTTGGACAAGATATGTCGACTTCCATCGTCCCAATTTTATTAATTCTATTTATTTCAAGAAAATTAAAAGAAGAATTTATAAAATCCTGCAACTTATAACCTTCCCAGCTACGGTGGTCCGTATAAACGGCAAAGAAGTTGACATATTTTCTCATAGAAGAGGACTGCAAACAATTTTCTAATATTATTGATAATTAGTTATGCGTGTTTAGCTGAAATAGGAACATTAAATAGAAAATAAAGTTATTAAAAGCACTGTCAGGAACAAGATGTCGTAGGACTTTATGACTTCTTCGAATTATCTTTAAAAAATAAGTCGAACAAACTGGACCGATAGAATCCGAGATATCGTAGCCACAAGATTATCGGCTATAATACCACGAGTACGTCTATGAAATCGATAATTTGTGTGTTTTAGCACGAAACTCCTTTCCAGATTTAATTACCCGAGACCTTCGGTCTCGGGAAATTTGTTGGAAAGGAGTTGAGTGCTAAAACACACAAATTATAAATTTCATAGAAGCACGAGTGGAATTCGGTTAGAGAATTTTTGTTTTTCTTTCCGCAAAACGATTCTCCGAAATGATTTCGTTTTAGGGTTTCACTTTCGATTTGCATGGGAATTTTCAGTGTAATTCGGTTTCGCTTTCGATTTGCCGGGGTCTTTTCAGTGTAAGTCGACCATGGTCCTCGTTTTGCGGAAAGAAAACAAAAATTCTCGTAGTAAGTTTCCCCCCCCCCCCCCCCGTCCCCACCTTCGTAAACGTGGGGGTGGGGTACAATCCCTCAACTTTTGTCCTACCTTCATTGATACGCACCTTGTGTACGCAAAGAAAAAAATCGCCATACGCAGATTTGCACACAGTAGCATAGCTGACCGTTGGACTAGTTTGAGAAACACGAATCACCAATATGTCGTTAAGCCAGACCAACAAATGAGAAGTTGCAAGCAGGAGAAGCCGCCTGGAAAAATAAGGCGGAGCTTTTTACGCGCATTGCAGGAAAGCTTTCAGTTGGCGAGTAACCACCAGCGCTGTGAGACGGAGTTCAAAACGACTCCAAAATAATTCTCGGAATTGCTTGGTAAAATGTTCGTTTCCTTATTCAGGTATCTAATTGCAAGAAATAGCGGGGGAGGGGAGGTGGAAGCAGAGTCGAAAACTCACTAAAAACTAACAAAAATTAAAAACCTCAAAGGAAAGGTCATCATTGGTACAATATTTTACGTAGAAGAAAAAAAAACGGAAATTTTGTTTTTACTCGGGGAAATTCTGTAAGTGAAAAGTGGAAGGAAGCACTTATGCCACCACTTAACGGTTATAATCTGCAAAATTGTCTTTACTTACTTCACAGAAGTTATATTGCACAACTTTTACGTAATAACTCCTCATACTTTCCCTCGCTCTTACTCATTTCAGAAATAGGGAGAGCGAGCGTAGTGAGCAAACCACATCCCTAACTTTTCCTGATACAGATACTGTGAATCCAGTTGTATGCCGAACAACGATACTTTCTGTTATTTTTAGGTACGAGCAACGATCATAGCATGACTGCATAACTCCATGGCTTCTAAGATTTCAGTTTCTGTTGAGCTATTGAAGACTTTAACAGTCCTGCAGATGACTACGTATTTTTTTTTTTTTTTTTGCAAAGAACACAAAAAAATGGGGATGTAGAACTGCAGTATGTACAGGATAACAAAACCAATTATGATAAATTTCACCAACCTAAAACTACTTCCCTCGTATGGCCCGACACCATTCCAATAATACAACCACCGCCAAGAAATGCTGATCTGTTAGTTCGACACGACTCGTCGAGTCGTTCCGTCGTTCGTTTAATTTCGTATAAACTTGGAATGAAATTTAATAGCAGCCAGACGTCATTTTAGAAGGGGAGGAAAGTTTTGGCTCCCATCGATTTTCAATGAGCTGCCGGTCGGTCGGTGGTGCTGTTGGAAGCAAAGAGAAAAATATCACTTGGGTTAACATTTACATTGGTATCGATTGGCGACTGCAAGTAAAGCGAAAGGCAACTTCTCCGATAGATTGATGGAGGAGACACGTTCAAGTAAGTCGTATGTCGTCGTATATGTCGTCATCGGTTCGTTCGGTCGCTAAAAGCATGCCAATCAGTCTGTGACGTTGCAAGTTTCCGTGTAATTGGATGCCGTGTTAACATGACTGACTTTACACACAAGCAAGTAAAAGCGACCATGTCATGGAACGGCGAACGGCTTGGATGGCGCAAACATTTTCTCCGCCGACTTCATCCTTCCTTCATTCTTTTAGAACTAAGAATTCGAACTCCGAAACGCCAATGTATATTGACTGATATTAATATTAGGGATTAATTCAGTATAAGTTTTGAAGATACAGGATGCTAGGCATATCTATATTTAGGACAATATGCAGCTATAGTTCGTTATATCGCTATGAATTCAAGAATTAGTCAAGGATTTCAAGGATTCCTAAGTAAGGTCGCTAGGGATCGCCTGTTGAAGTGGCGGATTGCATGAGGTTGACGATCGGGATTTACGGAGTATATACATTTCAGATGTATCTTTGTGTTTCGAAACACAGTTTGTTCACAATTTCTCGTATAAGTCGCGTATCTGCAGTTTGAAGTTTACATACACCCTCGAAGTTTGAAGTTGATCCATACCTTCTAAAGACTAATACGTCATACGACACAGGTTTTTCCAGACATGCACCAACAAACTTTGGGCGGTTATAGACAGCACAGAAACAACAAGCAACTTCAGCTAACAAGCCCAAGTCCGAAAATGCACCGTTACCGAAATTCTGGGTGTAAACGTTTACAAAAGACAAATCGTTTATTTGAAAAAAATCAAAGATGCTTACTTACAGACATCAAAGCATAATTTGGTACACGTTCACAGCATCTTAGGTGCTTTGTAAGGAGCAGCACATTTTTTTTTTGAGGGAGGGTAGGTTTATTATCCCGAACTTCACTGAGGGTGGCGACGTTATCTATTAAACTGGATGACAGAAACAATAGGGATGGATCGATAACCGAAACAGAAACAGAATTTTCGGTTTTTACTGAAAACCGAAACCGATTCGGATTTTGAGTCGGTTTTCGACTGTGTTCGAAAAATCAAAGATTGATTTGTTGTTCTGAATTTTTTTAATAACTATCATTTTCTACGTATATCTCACAGCAAAGCTCCTGGTCATTTAAAAATGTAGAGGAAAATGGTGCCACAGCCAGACCCATGGTATATGACGCTACTGGAAGTGAAAGCAGGAGCGGGTTCGAAGCTGGTAATACTACTGTTACAAGAAAAAAAACTAGAAATATCTGGTCGGGTATGGAAGATGGCAAAAACAGATACCGAAACCGGAAGCACGGTTTTGTGGGCATGAAAACCGAAACCGAAGTCAAAAAAATGAAACCGACCCATCCCTAGGAAACAACCAAAGTGTTTTTCGCAAAAGTCGTATCTTCTACCAATTTGAGATAGTATGTATGACTATTTTTCAGAAAAATGCATTAAGCTGTGGGCAAGATGATAAGCAGAATATTGGATTACAAATAAAAAGTTTACAGCTGAAATCTAGATAAGGGTTCGTTTTAGGTCAGGGGTTTAATTAGTAGAAGTTGCTTGTTTTCCTTGTCCTCTATCGGCACTTAAAGTTTGGGGTATTATGTCTGGGGCGCAATATTGTATATTTTCAATTGACATCACTTTGAAATCGTTACCATCGCTTTCTTAACTACGATGCCGTCAATACTCGTCGAGTTGCATGTGGTCATCCCGCCAACACGACAGGCTCTATTAGTGCAGACATTTTAATTCTTTGCAATCACTGCTTCCCCCAAACAAAGTAAGGCACTTTTTTTTTTCATTCAAAAAACGCAGGTAGATGCTTCTTTGGCAACATCCGCTGTCCAACGCGACGTGATGTATTTACGTCTAAAGAAGCAGACGGACCATATGGGCAGCTATCACAGAGAAAAAATTGGATGTTGTATTAATGCTACAGTAAAATTTAAATAGCATTCCTTCCCCCCTCCCCCAATTGATATCAATTTGAAACTTGATTTATCATAAAAAACATACCAATCATTCCGTGACACAAATTTCCTTTTAGTAATAGAAGTCATGTTGATAAGGTTAACGAGATACACAGTACACACCGGCTAGAACATCCCCCCCCCCCGCAAGCCTTACTACGAAGTAGGTTATAGTTTCTTTATTAAATTCCCGTAGTTTCGCCCACAGTACATTGGTCCTTACATTGATCCTTCATTTGAGAAAAGAAATAACCATATTTTCCAAGTTACTTAACTCTTACTTCCCAGTAATAATATAAGTGTACGAATACTAAACGGAAAAAAGCGAGTAAGTCGACGGACACTGGGAAAAAAACGCGCATTGCGAGTTTTGTCTGGGATCTCCGGAGACCACGAGCAAGGAGAGCAAGCACAGCCCAGTGGTCAGTACCCCGACTAAAAACCAAACGCTGATTCGAATTCCGTGACTGATGTAAATAATACAGTACTTTGCAAAATTGGTTTACGTTAAGCAGGTTGAACTGCTGCGGAATGGGCACTGTTTGACTATTTGAAGAACCGACATATTCTGCATAGTTCATCTTTACATTTTAAAGATATAAAAAAGCCACAACATTAAAACTCTACAACACACCAGCACCAAATGTTGTCACCAAACACAGGGGAAAAACTGGTAACGTCTTAAGTGGCTTTCACAGAGTTCAAAAAATTTAAAAACAATTCTGAAAAACAAACTTACCGCTCCAAGAATAAAAGCACTCGATCACCGGTTGCTGTCTACAATCTCATTAAAGAAACCATTATGTTATGTGAAAGATAAAAAAAAAATCCCACGACAAAACTACTTGACTAAATTATAGCCACGGCAATAATTTCAAACCGCATTATTTTTCTTGTTTCAACTACAATTTATTACGTAGGCGTTTTGTCTTTATACTTTATGCCATCCGCTGACGCTGGCAAAATAGGAAAAGCACAAATATGTTTCGGATGGGGGAGGGGGAGAAGACAGAGGTAGTCTGTGCAGCATGGGGAGAGGGAATCAAGCTCCCCTTTCTTTCCCTTCAATAAAGCCCAAATTATTAATGACCGGCGCAAGGCAGTTTGTTGCGGATAACAGACACGAGGGGAAAGGCATTTACCCCTGGAACGCGCGTATTTATCATTTCAAACAAACGGACCGACAGACAGACAGACGACAAAATGGATGGACGGGCAAGAACCACTTCCCTCCTATTGACTCGCACTTGGAAAAGTTATCAAAAATGGGATGAGAACGATGGCTCTGTCTGTCACTTAAACGTCGTATATATATATATTTTCTTTTCACGATCGGTCGAGTTTCGTTTTGTCTTAACTGTTTCCGTCTCCCGTCTTGAATCAACGACACCGTTTTACGTGTTGAGACTTGTCACATGGCAACCCACGATGATCACGGAGGGGAGGACAAGAAGCATCACATGAATGAGTCTCTATTTCAGGTTGCCTTGTTTGCTGGGACAACCGTTAATTTAACGGCGTGACGAAAGTACCGGCAGCATGTACCATTTGTAGCTCTTTAGTAGTTATATTAGAGCGATAGAGGGTACGACCTAGCGTCAATGCGCTTGAAATAAATTCAACTAGTTGTTCCCCGGCCTAACAAGCACCGATCTAGCCTATTCCCGCATGTGTGACCCAAATACTTTACTGGGGAGCATGCAATGAAAATGGCCAGCGAAGCCTCCCCTCTTCGAGCCCCTAGTCACCTCTTCTCTCCCCCATGTTCCCGATTGTGGTCAGATACCCACCTGCAGCCCCCCTGGTACACTCTGGCCCCCCCCGCCCCGCTCCCCCCCCCCCCCGCGTATTCTCCCATTGTATGGTTTGAACCCCCTCCCCACCTCTGTACCCCTCCCTTGGAATCCCTAGTGTTTTGTTTACTTAACAAAATTCAAGGCTCCGACAACAAAATTCCAAATTTCAAGGTTTTCAAGCCTTGAATTTTCGGTTTTCGTATTTAAGGCTTTTCAAGGAAATCAAGGCCGTGTACGAACCCTGAGTTAGGCAGATTTAGTTCTGCCACCGCTTAGCCACACGAACTACCAAATCCATAAATAAGATATAATAAATGTTCTAAGTTACAAAAGGAAACAGTTACTGGGTTTAAATGTTATCATGACTAGATCGAATCAAAGACAACAAAAGAAAGGATCACATCTCCATCGTTTGCTTCGCCCGGGCACTAAAATGCAACACATGAGAATCTACACCTGTGTCGGCTTTGACTTAACCCTGCAAATCACAATGACCTCTACTGGTCCCATATTTATGTAAATCTGGGATTCAATCCGGTATTCAGTTGGTTTGGAGACAGCGACTTGGTGTGCTCGTCCGCTTTGTTCAGGGTCTCCGGGGACCACTCACCAAGTATGTATTGCGAGTTTGACTTTTTTCTCTTTTTTTTTTTTTGCCCATCTTGTGAAGTGCAGTCCGACCTCGCATGTCTTTCGTGTTATGCGGGTCCGCGTGCTCTAGAAATTCCAGCCACTTCTAAACACGGGACCATGGAATTATATACCGCTACACTAATTCGCAACCAACGGTCCAGAATTCGAGTTCCTGGTCGGGTACCATCATGTGACTGTCTTCCCTTCCTCTGGATACTCCGGGGACAGTTACATAACAAAACCCTCTGAAGTCCGTACTGGTTACATGTTACTTTACTGCAGATCGGCGGTCAAGTGCCTCGAAACTTGGTTTTATGCTACAGAGAAGGTGCTCCTGAACGATCACGTGATTGTGCGGCTGACATGACACTCACAATGACTGCAAGGGGCACCAAAACCTAGCGCGAGAAGGTGCTCGTGACAGTGGCAACTAGCGGCAAAAGTCAATAGCTACAGCGTTGGACATATTAGGCGTTCGCTTTCGATTCCAAAACTACACATCACTCATCATGATTGCTACACAGATTTAGACAATAGCGTGCACAGATATCCGAGAGGGCAGAGGCAACTTTCACTTTCTTTTTTACCAGTTTAGGCTCCTTTCTTTTTTTGCCCTTTTTAGGGCTCTTTTTCTCCTCGCTGCGACCAGCATTTTTCAGTGCAGAAAAGCAATACATGGCATGTTTTTTCTTCAAAAAGAGCAAAAAAAGGAAACGCGCAGGGGCAATGCCCCTCCCCCCCTCCCGGTGCACGCCACTGGATTTAGAAGACATTTTGAAGATACTCGAAAAGCCAGTTTACCATCGAACATCTTTCGTGCACCTTGATCTGGCTAAATCGGCGCTTAGCCGCAATCTCACGTGCGTGGTCAATTCGCGTGCGACAAAACGTCGTCGTCACACTCTCCTTCAGTCATTATGCGAGGCAAGATGACCGTATTCCTAGTACGAAATTAATTACCACAACAACAGTTTTCTTTAAATAACAATAAATTTCCATCATATAGCAAAAACAAAACAAACAAAAAAAACCTCTTATCCGACTTGCAAACAAGAAAGACTTTAACTTGATATCATAATCTACTAATTACTAGCGGAGAGGCCAAACCTCTATGCAGCGAGGCGCGTCAGAAAGGAATTTACTGCGAGGCGGGGATTGGCGGAGGGAGGGTGGGAGTTACTGTGTGGGTGTTAGAGCGCAAATCACAGCATCCCTCTCACTCGCCATCTCTTTTTGTTGCTCTTCGTGCTTGTTGTAAAAGAAGCCAAGTTGGTGTGCGGATGAGCGATCCATTAGTTGTGGCTGCCATTTGCCGTTGCCGGAATATTACGGCGTGATATATAGGGGCCATTACAGCTCCCATCAAAGTGAAGTAGGTTTCGGGCGTCCAAGTGACATCATTCTTAGCTGTTATGGCAGTTAGAATGACATTTCTAACTTTAAAAGGTTACATTGTCTCTAGCCAAGCGTTACACAAGCCAAACCAAAAGCCAGGCTTCAATGACTTCCATGTTTTTCTCTTCCTCTTCTAAACGTCTTCCCCCCCCCCCCCCCCCCCCCAACCCCCTTCCCCTTCAATCTGGTTGCATCCAAAATTTTTGTTACGGGCCATTGCCGCGACATTTGACGATGGTGTTCTTGAAGGACAGAAGCACCAACGGCAGACAAAATAAATAAATAACTTAAAAAATAAATAAAATAATAAATCTCGTGTGGCGTATATACAGCGACAGCCGAGTATTTATAGCAGGCCTTGTTGGTTAAGCGTTAATAAAACTTACGAAGAAATAAAAGATATCCGCACCGACTGGGACTCGAACCTAGGACCTTTCTCCGTTCTTTCTTTGAATTTAATGAAATAGCATTAGTATTTTTTTTTTACGTTTTGCTAGTAGGGATGTACTAATATTCAATTTCCCTGATACATGGCCCGAAAGAAATAGCAGGTTTAGACTGCTTACTGGTATTCAAAAAATACTTGCGGAAACTTAAGTAGTTAGGCTGAAGGCTGAACGTCAGTAATACTAGAAAAAAAAATCCGTGAAACTTCATTAACTCAAAGATGTGAACGCGCATAATTCCGAGTCCAAACTAACTCAAACCTAAAACTATTTTTTTTTAGATTTTCGAATTAAAGTCCACAAATACAACACTGTTTAATTCAGGCAGACAGATAAACACCAGTAAGGTCGAGAAGCTTAATTATGCATATACATAATATTAAGAAGGTATGATGTGTTTGTTTATGATGTTTGTTTACTGGCGTCATAGTTTTTTCATACACGGGTTAAAATTCGTGACAAGACGCTATTAGTTAAGTACTGAGATGATCTGGAAAAGGATGCACGCAAAAACATAACCTAAAAGAACGACGTATTTTGCAACATACCACATACAGTTGTATCAACTGACTTGATGCATGAAAAATCAGACCCACAAATCTGGTTTAAAAGAGTGTCAAACATTCATGCCTCTGAAGCACGGAAGTGCGTGGATTGAGCGAGCAAAGCGAGCAATTTCCACATAAACTAAACCTTTTCAATGTGTTTTTCGCTTTGCTTTCTCACTCTTTCATTCTCTCACCTTCGTTAGAGTTAACTTCTGGAGGAGAAGACGTACAAACGTGCAAACAAACATACAAATCGTATGTTTCGAATGAATGTGATGAACGAACTGTGAGTAACTTGTAATGAACTGCGTCGAAACAATCAGTACATCGATTTTGTGATGCTCTTGGAATCAAATAAATTACATGAAGCATGGACCACGCCAATGGAGTGACCTAAGCGAACGCTATGGCTAGTCACTAATAAAAAAAAACTCCATAAAACGCAAAGCAATTTTTTAATAGACTTTTCTTTGCATTTTATGTATATTTTATTAATCAGACATAAAATTATCACATAATCGAACAGAAAGTAATGAGCAACAACGAACGATATTCACTAGTGAACTGCAATTTCCTGTTTAAGTTCGGTTCCATGCGTCTGTTTACAACTTTAAATTTGGGAAACCCGAAAACGAAAAACACAACAACAACAAAAAAAAGAAAAAACTCGGGTTTCCAAAATTTAAAACCGACAGAGAGACAAACCCCAGCATCTAGCGACGTTGCTGGTTGTTTGTTTCGCTTTCATTTTCTAGATCTATCCAAACCTCCCCTCAGTCATGGACAGTTGTATAGCGCTGTCTCCAGAGTTAGATGTTTCCAATTGCTAACTATTGTCTCACCAACACCACAAAACATACAGAATTGTGTCTATAAGGAAATCTTAGACTAAACAATACATAGGTGACAGCTAGTTACGTAATATTATGGCTACTCCACCTGACGACGGATTACTGGGTCCAGGCGAATTTTTTGCCACGGATGATCAGGTATATAAGGCTGCGACGCAGTCTACGCAGAAGCCTAAAAATATGAAAGCATCACCCCCCCCCCCCCAACAAAAAAAAAAAAAAAAGTCGTATTAACATTGTGCTGGACATCGTCGCCATCGAAATTGCAAATCTTCATTACTTGGTGCTGTCGCTGTTGGCAGAAGCGCCTTTTGTGTCGATAATAATGCGACGGGAGGCGACATCTGTTGGAAATAAACGCACTGCCTCATCCATATGGATTTGAGGAGCTTCCCTTGCAGCCTTCCAATCCGAATAAACAGCTAAGGAGGGGGAGGAGGAGAAGAAAAATCGAAAAGAAATTTACGTGAGGGAAGGGGAAGGTAAACCTGTACATCGATAGAAAAACATGTACGCAAAAACGAAAATATCTACGCGAATAAAGGAAAGACGTCAACATTTGATTCAGCCAAACTGATGTTGTTGCTAACTAAATATGGAAAACTGTTAACGTTTATTATTTTAGTGAAAAGTTAAAGATTAAAAGAAATTGCAGAATAAAGAAAAAATATATACGAGCTGCAAGAATTAATTTGACAATAACATCAAAGAGATACGCTATCACTACGAGAAACTGCACCAAATAGTTCAAGTTTCGGTATTCATTTCTATAAACTTTTCTTTTTAGCCATCGACCTCCTATAACCACCAGCCACGGCTGTCTGCCGTGACGTGTACATCAGGTGACTGAGCTGGTCCATTCAGACGGCCAAAGATCCGCTATTCTCGTTCGTCATTGGCTCTAACTAAAGATGACATCACGGCAAACAGCCGTGGCTCGTGGTATAGAAGCATAGTTTTGATATATGTTTAATGCTACAGTCTTTTACAATTATGGTAATGTAATCCGCGGTATGGTCAAACACCCGTACCCACTCACGTCATGGAAAAAGAAACAGGAAAATATCCTTGAATGTGTCAGGTGTCTTGCATTACAGGTTTAATTGTGTTGTTGAAATGCGATAAAAAAAAATGTAGCTAAGGTAGAGCATGATGTAAGTTGGGATGATTGATTGAAAGGAGTGTGGCTGATTAATACGAAAGGCCAGATGGAAGGCCCTGAATTAATAACATAAGTCATATAAGTTTTCAGGAACTAGAAAGTTGGAATAAACTTTCGAAAGGTGGGTTGTAGTTTGAAAATGGCTTGCTAATCGTGTAAAATCTAATTAACTATTGGTTATCTGTTAGCTATTACTGGTGTATAAAACTATATGATTTTATTGGTTTCATTTATTTATCCGCCACGGATTTTCATTCAACTGATCCCTTCGTAGTTTATATTGTACAAGAACTATGACCTTATACAAGCTTTGACAGTTTTGTTGGTCTTTTTGGCAAGAGAGGGCTCTGCGCAGGAGCACTGTTAGAATGACGGTTTGGTGGAGCTGAATGTATTATGGAGGTTATGAAGATCCCCAGGCAGGTGGGTGAACGGTCCATCAACTGCAGAAAAGTTATTTTACACCCAGAGATATTGTATTTACTCGAAATTAGTAACTTTAAACTTATTAGTACTTTTTTTGTACCGTTTGCGAGGATGACGCATGTGTCCCAAAAGTGGTTTTTTTTTTTTTTATAAATATCCGTCACTGGAAACCTTTGTCTTCTATTACGGATCGGCCGATATGAGTTTTTACCCATCCGATCCGATACCGATGAAGGGTAAACCGATCCGATCCAATACCGATGCCGACACCAATAATAAAAAAAAAAAACACTACTAAAAATTTAATTTCCATACAAATGCAACTTCAGTTTCTTGTCTTGGGTTCCAACTACTGAGATTATCCAAGAAGTTCTGTGCAGCAATGACAGTATTTTTACTCTAATTCCTACCTATGGCTTCAGTACATTCATCTTCTCAATCAGATTTTGAGTTGGTCGTTGTAAAACTTAAGAGCAGCGTCGGAACTATCACGTGCTACATTTTCATTACAAACTGAGCAAATGGCTTTGCCCCTTTTCTCACTTGGTTGTTGCTTTTGCCGCGCTAGGTATCATGTTTTGCAGGGAAGACGGTTTCGTTTTTGGCCGCAACGAATATCTGTATCGGTAGCCTTACAGAGGTCCGATACCGATATGACAAAAAAAAAACCGATAAATACAGATTATACAAATACCGATATCAATATCGGACTATCCCTATCTTCTATCAGATTATTTTAAACCGATTTTGCCACCAGCCCTTAAAAGAGAACTTATTTTTGACGCTTAGGAGAGGAGGGTTAAGAATTGAACTTTTTAAGCATTCATCACTGATGTTAACCTTTAATTCTCCTTCAGTTTATTGTGTTGTCGTAAGAGGTCTTAGCACCAATCGGAAACAATTTGGCGCGAGTGATGTGTCCACTATACAGCTGGGAAAAAACGGCAATGAACCTCGGTGGCCATTATTTGTAATGTCACACCACGAAATGGAAGTGCCAATGTCTCAAGCCAAGTCGATCGTTTTTCCGTTACAGCTCGTAAGTGAGCGCTTGATTAGTTTCCGTTTGTCAGGGGAATTGGTCTTTAGGTCTGTGTAAAAGAGGGATAGACAGGCAGACGGCTGATGGCTCTTGGCAATACCAATCTCCAAGTAAACCTGGAGTGATGTACTGCCCATTTGTAGTGGGATGAATTCAACCGCAGTTGAATCTTGATTTAAAACAACAGAGCTTATTTCCTCTAGGGATGGGTCGGTAACCGAAACCGAAACTGCGGTTTTTACTGAAAAACAAAGCCGATTCGGATTTTGCGTCGGTTTTTTTGTACGGTGTTCGAAAATCAAAAATTGATCTGTTTTCCTAATTGTTTTTTATAATTATCATTTTGTACGTATAAATGACAGTCATTAAAAAGAAAATAGTAGAGGAAAATGGTGTATGACGCTGCGGAAAGTGAAAGCTGGAGTGAGTTAGAAGCTAGTAATGCTAATGTTACAAGAAAACAAACTACAAATAGCTGGTTTGGGTAGATTGTGGCAAAAACCGACACCGAAACCGAAACCGCGGTTTTGTGTGCGTGAAAACCAAAACCGGAACCGAAGTCAAAAAAATGAAACCGACCCATCCCTAATTTCCTTGATGATGCTCAAATCCAAAAATTTATAAAATACTTCTCAGTATTTACGATACGCGAAGTTTCGACAGCCAGATTGACCAAACTAGGTGAGCTCTTTCAGCCCTCCTGTCTTCATCAGGCTCTCTTCACTATTCACATATCTGTGCAGCCACATCAACACAAGAGTCACTTTGCGATCACCGTTAAAATCCGGAGGTCGTCGTAGCCTGTGTATTTGGAGGGTGGTGCTCTTATCGCTCATTTTTCGTGCCATTTTTGATTTTCTTGTGCTTCATGCCATTTTTGATTTTCTTG
>JAHWFP010207539.1:12410-32065 GCA_023313725.1 Lithobius niger | reverse complement strand
CGCTTTATCTTTGGAGGCAAGCCGGTTCTTTTTCAAAATCAGCTTTCCGATAATGCGTCGAGCAAAATTACGTAATATTATTGATTTTTGCTCTGGCTGGTCGGTTACGTCACCTGCTGTGTGAGAAAGTTCCATTTGTTCTCCGCTAGAGTGTGCTGGTGTACGGGTGGAACTTGTTCCCATAGCTGCTCGAGCGTTAGTAAGTTGCCATCTGTAAGAATTCAATAAAAAAAAAGTGCTATAGTGTAATCACAGTAATCCCAGAACAGATTCTTAACTGTTAAATTGCTTATAGGGCGATATTTTTACTTAGGTATCAAAATAATGGTCTTTTTTTAAAAAAAAAAAAAACCCTCTTTAACAGTTTGGCCATAGATACGAAAGTAGAATAGCATTTTTTCATCCTTAGATGGTCACTGTATCTGAACAGTTACAGAGCTCAACCTAGTTACTAGAAGTAGCTGACAGGAAAGGGGATCCTGGCAAAGTCTCCAACAGTTATTGTCAGGCGAATAGTGTGCGAGACTACCAGCGTCTTCCAGTGCCTATTGGATCTACTCTGGCTTACCTTGGACAACATCTCGTTCATATGCGATGATCTCAGGTTTCCCGGCTCTAATCCCCAGGTTTTCGTCTTCTGTACAGCCGAAACGGATGGCAAGACTATACCAACAACTGTGTCCGTCCGTCCGTCGGTTTTTTTTTAACAGTAGTCACGTGGACTTTAAAAATCACGGTAAATTAAAACAGCTTTGCTGTCTTATACCTAACGCGGTTTTTCAACGTAGCTTAATGAAGTAATAACATTTGATCGTCGCATTTAACCACTACAGGACGATACGCAATCATAAAAAAAAAAAGATTTCGTTAACTACACACAGTCTCGACACCGGGTTGCATGAATGAATAAGCCTCCTCTTGAGGCCAATTCACCGTTAGCTGCCACTTACAAAATTAAAACGGCAGGTAAAATTAGGACTAAAAGCTGACAATTATGCCTAAAATCAAAAACTAGGCCTAAAAGCTAAGACATTTTAACCGGTAATGGTGATATTGTTAGTTTTGGAATATGTAGGCTAATAGAGATTGCTGTCGCAGTGCATGATAGAGGTGTGCGCCTCAAAATTTTCGTTGAAAAACAGTGGCACAACTGGTGGAAGCGTACAAAAGACCGGTTGCGACTATCAGTAGTTACTTTCCCTCTTCTTATGGCGTCATGTGACGTCATATTGGCTACAAGAGAGATAGCTGCAGGGGGCACTAGATTAAAATGGAGGGTTAAACAACGGCACTTCCTGTCAAGGCAGTGCTTTGAGTGCGGATTTCATAGGCTTAAAACAACGTTGTTTTCTCCAATCCCTTATGCTGCTAGGTTGTCATTGGAAAATAAAGATTCTACATGCTTAAAAATGTCAGCAACTGCTAACAAATCGACAAAAATCGTGCATTATAGGCCTAAGAAATCAACTCTTAACAGCATTAGCTTCAATAAGACGATCTTCCTTTCTCCCTCCAGTGCTCCTTGCAGCTATCCCAGTTACTGGCTCCAGCATAGAGTTATATACAATAATACAACGTTGTGGCACTGCCTATTAGACTTTGTTACAAATTCACCATAGTAATATACCAAACTGAGCAGATACATCAACTACACAAGCAACGCAGCACGGCCATGAAAGCTGGTAATGGCTGACCTCCGCAATTTTCTTGTTTTGAAGTGTAAAAATTGAGATCAAGACTCATAATTAAGAGTGAAAAATGAAAATTGGTCTTCTGTTGAGACGAGTTGCTGGCCTGTGTCTATTGGGGACATCTTCATTGCGACGTCAGCAACATAATTTTGGATCATATACAAGCAGTTTGCTTCTGATGACGTAAGGCTCCAACAAACTTATTTAATAAATAGGTTAGTTGCAGGATTCGAGCTCGTGTCCTCTTGGCCTACATTCAAAGATGACCACGACAGATCGGCTGTGATTTGCTCACAGAGCTTACGTTTCGCAGGACATACAATACATGTTGGGGTCGGTGGGTATATAAACGGCACAGAATATATTATACATTAAGAAAAATTCAGGTTTCTATTTTTGATCGCATTTCTTGTCATTAACGTTTTAAATACACTTTTAAATACAAGATGAGCAACTGGAAAGCATTAAGCCACAGCTTCCTTACATGTAGAAAGGCTTAACGCTTGGTTTCACATAGCGTACCAGCCGCGTCATCCAAGATCAACAAAAACACGAAAAACGAAGTACCAACTAAGCCAAATCGTAGTATTAATTAGTGTTAATGGGGTAATCTTCATGGTAATCGTAGTAATCTTCTCATTATTAGATTTCTCGGTGTTTCAGCACTGACATTATTTTACGTTAACGGTGACTATCCGTGAAGTCTTCGGACGATTTATTGCTACGTCAAACGATCGTTTAATAAATTTTTATTGAGAATAGAAAATGCCGTAGCACAATATGCAGTACAATACAGACATACCTTGGTTCTTCGTCATGAATTTAAATTAAACCTCCAGTGTCTTTGTTTTGACATCCAGTGGACAAAGAGGTACGTAGCAAGAAGCCACTGTTGTTAAACTTTAATTATTTAGTGTCGATGCAGTATTTTAACTTTAAAATCAGCGTATCATGTGTCACCACTCACCAATACCTTTCACAGTTCAGCCCGCATGCTAGAACAGTTATATTTTGGCGTGTTCGCAGCACAACTGGTGGCAGAATCGGTGGCTAAGTGGACAATGCGTCAAATTTCGATTGCCAAGCCTCATAACATATAAGGAAACCTTGGTTAAGCACAGCATTTTATACATTAGGTACCGCATTAAGAAAGCAGTCGACAATCTCGATTTTTAGCGCCATCTCTTGATACTAAATGACACTGTCAAGCAAATGCCTTTTAACCTAAGGTCATTTTAAAATATACCTTGTTTTTCGTTTTCGGATGTTATATTTCTTGTCTTTTGGATAAAATGGTTGCTGTATTGGGGAAATAATTAAAACCCATACGAGAACCCTTTTAACGAGCGTTACATTTTGCTTGACAGGGACATCTGGTGGTAAGAAATAGTAGTAAAAAATAGAAGCAACTGTTGTAGAGACAACTTAACTGACTCCCCTGGAAATCCATAATGAATTACTGGCAGCACGAGGCAGTGACACACTGTAGGCTGGCAACAGATATCATCCAGCATCCGCTACTGTATATTACCGAACTTAGTGGTTGACGAAGCAAACGACGAAGTTAACGAACTTTCTTACATATGTTTACTCGATGTAGCAAGAATTTGAAAAAATCGGTGTATAAACACAGTTCATTATTTAATTCAGGTCGCGAATTACGCTCATATGTGCTGTCCGTAGCATGTTTGGTCAGAACCTAAAGTTTTGCTGTTGGGTTGGAAAGTTATCTTGGAATTCTCAACTAAACCATCCACAAGGATGGTCAGTGATTGTAGCAGCAACAAATTTTTACGTAGTCAAACTTTGATAACACCGCCTTCTCACCCATCTTGGGAGTGGGTCGAGACCCACGGAACACCAATGCAAGGTAAAATATTAAACAACCCACACGATCGACGTTACAAATTATCTAAAGTCTATAGATGAAATCATGACTTTCGAAAGACGTCCCCCGCTAGTCGGCTAGTCCGCAAAGATCGCTAACACGGCCGCTAAAATCGCCAGTACTAATTCACAACCGTTTTCAAGATTTTAAAAACGCGGAACTAAATCCGATTCCAACATGATCTAGGGATTGTCGAATTTTTTCTTTCATGAACTGACGCAAAAAAAACAAAAAAAGTACCACATTTGAAGATATATTAACTCTGTTAATGTGTATACGTATGCAGTGCTGATATCTGAAATTGTCTTTGCCTAATTACACGTGGCGGCGTCAGGCAGTGTAGCATATGCACACATTAAAGCCGTAGTTTCTAGCGAATGAGAGAAACAAATTTTACATATTAGCTCTATTCACTATCTAACCCACACTAAAAGTAGAGGAGGTGTTTTTTAGATGTCTTCCAATTTTGCAGAATCCAATTTTGCAGAAAAAATGTCCATTTTTAAAAAATAGAAATACATTTTGAGATCAGTATTACACGAAAATGGAATTCTAGACTCGCAGAAATTATGTCCGTTATTACAAAATAAAATTTGCAAAAGAAAAATACAAACTGCATTGGACATGACCCATGTTCCGCGTTTCCCGATTGCTTGTGTCGTACTCTTTAGGATTGCAGAAATCTCAAGCCCCTCAGTCGTTTGTTCATACAGGTTAAACAAAAAAATATTTTCGCCACTACTCATCTTAAATGAAGAAATTTTCTGGATTTCTCATTGATATGGGACTAGCATTATAGGAAGTCACATTTTTTTCCTTCTAAGCTGCTTCGTGTTCATTGCAGCTTTCAAGGGGTAGCAGGTCGTATCTTTCTTCTGCTAAATTGATTCTGCAAAAACGGATTCTGTGAAATGGGAAGTGACCGATCTTTAGAGTTGACCCTTCAGAATTTATAATCAGGGTTGCGAAACTCTACGCAAACGACAATAATTATTCTCACCCTGTGTCCAGGCATTGAAGTACAAAACTGGAACTGAGTAACTTGGACTGTACACAATGTGATACTCCCGAGAAACATATGTGGAACACGAAGGGCCAGCAATGGCGTGGGGGTCATTCTGAAACAAGCAAAGTTAGAGCTAAAATTACACAATTTTTCACCTCATAGCCCCTAAGGGTCCATTTACGCAACGACTCACCACATACATTTTCTTGGTTTACTAGATTTTACTTAGTTAATTCTAAATTCGCTGGATGCTTCTTTTAACGGAGAAAGTGGTCTCCGTGTTGTCTAATGTAATAAGTTGTGTAATAATAAGTGGCTAGAGACGTGACAGCATTTATGGTTTGTTTTCGATTCAACAAACTCGAAATGTTGGATTTTTAATTCTCACTGTAAGATCATATGTTTTCTATCCTCGTGTAAACACAGCTACGAGAGGGTCTCTGTACAACATAGGCAAGTTTCGGATACATGCACAAAAGACAATGTTATAGCAATGTTTAAACAATAATTTTAAACATTGCTATGACATTGCCTTGGCTAGTCAATCGTCATTCATTCGGGATGTCTCGAGTTCTAACAGAATGTGGTGATATATAAACCATGAAGTTTATTATAAATAACAGTAAGGGTAAAGAAGAAAGTAAACAATAATTTTACTTTCTTCTTTACCCTTACTGTTATTTGTAATAAACTTAATTGTTTATATATCACCGCATTCCGTTAGAACTCGAGACATCCCGAATGAATGATGATTGACTAGCCAATATTTTTGCGTGATTGAAAAGGTGTTGGAAAATGTGTCCTCACATTGATTCATTACAAACAATCAAACATGGGTCTCTTAATCAAGAAGACTGCTTCTAGTTTTGCTTAGACATTGACAGAAGGGTAACATGAGGGGTTATTAAGGGTTCTGTGGAAACGAGTAATCAACGCTGGATTAATGAACTCTATCACGTGACAGATCACGTGAATATTTTGATATTTTCAATCTGAGCCAGCAGATCGAAAAAATAAAAACAGATGCCAACCTATTGACGTTGCCTTTTATGCGTAATGTCAGACTGACTGAGTGGGGAATCGAATCCACGACCTTTGAAACCAAAGGCCGAGATCCTACTGCTGAGTTGTACTGATACTGCTGTTCCGCAGATTGAAAATAAAAATTCGACTGTTCTCTACTCTTACCAGCAACAAAGAAAAGGATTGTGAAAAGTAAATGGACACAGCTAGGCAAAACACAACTCGCGTCATGGTGACTACTAAAACCAAAATTCAAACAAAAATCATAACTTTTTCAGGATTATCATGACTGGAAGAAATGAAAAAAAAAAAAAACATGACCTATCAAAAAACGAACATGTCATCGAAATACAACTTACTGGTTAAAACCAGTTATTACAGAGCTAGAGGACTGAATTTAATATCAGCTAATAGCATGTCATCCACGCACAAGAAAATACCAGGCAGACTGATTTGTTCTTTACTTGGGGTGAAATTCTTCAGTTGTTCTTCCTCCAGTCATTGTTAAAAAAGAAATCGTGGTTTGAAAAATTGTTTACTTTTGTAGAATTATCATGATTCTAAAGCACAGGGCCGTCCATCGCTCGGACTCGCGTGGATACAGACACTATGCATGTAATGAAAGGGGCCAAACCAGCCAGAAGGCATATCGTAGAACAATTGAGCGTTATTAAATTGTTGCGTGCTATTATCAACAATTGAACTCGCGCTGCACGTCTTTATTGATAACTTGTCTCACGTTCGAAGTCATTATTTGAACTCCTATGTTGCCCAGAGTGACCTGAGAAGCGGCCTTGCAGTGCTGCAGCCTTGCAGTTCTGGAAACACCGGTTCTCGTCAGATCCCCGAGGTTAAGCAGCATTGGGCTGGATTGATACTTGGGTGGGTGACCGCCTGGGAATCTGGCTGTTGCAGACATAGGGCCTTAGGGCTACGGGCAGATGACCAGGAGTGGTTAACGCTCGTTAACCCTTTAACCCTTTTTTAACCCTGAGAAGCGTTTTAATATTGAGGTAAAAATCCCGGCCATTACCGGAAGTTGACTTGGATGCCAAAAACTGAAAAGCTTCTCAGATCGATCTGGACAACCTAGTGGTACAAATAATGACTTTAGAATGTGAAATATGTTAAAAATAAAGACGTTCAGTGCGAGTTCCAATGATTATAATAGTGATTATAAGAAAAAAACCGGATTGTTCTACGATAAGGCTTCTGGCTGGTTTAACCCTTTCACTATACAGTATGTATAGAGTCAGTATCCACGTGAGCATGAGCGACTGACGGCAAGCCCCTGTGCTCTAAAATAAAGAAATAGTGACTTTTCCAGGAATACTAGTAGACGCCCTAAATAAACATAGATGTAAACCGATTTGAATTTTCGTCCGGTTTATTAGTAGACGCAATAAGCTGTCACATGTATGTTATTACCGAATTTTTAACTGACCCAATTTTCTACATGCATGTTAAAAGTAGTGTGGGGATGTTCGCATCATCAGCCGAGTTTTTTAACTATTTTTTTTCAAGTAATAGGTCGTGGGATTCGTTTGGAGTTCAGCTGCTTGGCAGCCGACCACTCTAATCACTGGGCTGTGACGATGTCATTCAGGGATGTCTCCGGGCACCTCCTCACAACAATCACAGTGAGTGTTGGGACTTAAGTTATTTTTCCTTCTATTTCTGGTATGCTGTAAAGTTGGCTATTGATATGAAAGAGCAGTACATCCCAAAGGAAGAACAGTCGTCTGTTGATGTGAAAGCGCTAGTACATCCTAAATGAAGAACAGTAGCCCGTTGGTTGATGTGAAAGGGCTAGTACGTCCTAGAGGAAGAACAATCGTCTGTTGATGAGAACGAGCTAGTACATCCCAAAGGAAGAACAGGAAGAAGGCGTTCAGCATGAACATGTTTCTCGCTTCTTCTAAAATCAGCGTGAACTCCTTTCTCGCTTCTTCTAAACATGCACCGTACTTGAAAGAGCACTGCTAAAACACGTTTTTTTTGTGGCATGTAAACGTGTCCAAAATAGGTCAGAATAGACTAAACTTCAAAACTGGAAACTCCTTTACGCAAATGTTCAACTATAGAGCTCTTAACATGACACCAGGAGGCGAGAGGGACAATTTGTTAGTTAATTTCAATCTGAAACCTCTAGGATCTTTTACATGCCACAATCGACATGAGCACAAGGCTTTACAGGGTCCTTCTCTTCGCAAAAAATTCCAGGGTGGTTTGAGGCCAAACTCGAACCTGGGATCTCTGGCATATGAAACAATCATGCTAAGCATAAGCGTCCGGCTACCGTGACCCCCACGTGTGCCGCTGTCTTTACCATGACAATAAAAATAAAGAAAAGACACATGTATTTTTATTTTCACTACGTTTAAAACCTCTTTCCACAATGAAAAAGTTGTATTCCTTGCCCTTGAACACATAGCTAGCAAAGCCACTGGTGGAAAGTGCACACCGTGCTAACTCTTTAAACTCCCCCAACATCAACAACATAAAATTAAAGGGACACCCGCCCTGCCTTATAGCATTCCGCCTACCTAATAACAGACATACGCAGATCGCCATCCACGCATTTACCAGAGCCAAGGTCGGCTGGGGTGGTAGCTGCGTTCCTCACAGCAAGGAACGTAGCTGCTGTCTCGGTTGACTTTGGGAATAGTACACGAAATAGCATCAAGTTAAAGACTGTGTCGTCGCAAACCGGAATGATTCTCGTATTTTAACATCGCAATTTATAATTTTCTACACTAGTGTCTTATAATTTTGCTTCGGCAATCTATTGGAATAATTAATTTTAATTTTACCGCATTACTCTTTTAGATTGTTGATCTCATGGTAATTATTAAAAAAATAGTACATGCACACAAAGAGATGAAACGTCATAGTATTATATACTGCGGGACGCAGTAAATAAAGTTAACAATTATTCAACATAAAATCTCCTAGACGCCATATTTTAAAACGGATTTTTACCAAGGGATTGACTAACGGTAATGAAATAGACCTTTGGGGTCGTACTTAATGTGGTGGATCGAGAAAAATGGCTCTGGGAGGTATATCCCTCTAAACCAAAACAGTTGCAACTCTAAAACGAAATTTCGTAGATAAACCCAGTCAACACGCAAATACGTCTGATGTAATGACCGAAAACATTTTTTTGGGGGGGAGGGGGGATTTCATTGCATAAATACCTCTTGTATGTCGTTGGTGTCTTCTTGTTCTGATTCTTCAGGTAGTTCGTGCATCATCACACATGATGCTACTATCTTTTTTTCTAAGAATGTGTAGCCAGGTTCTTCCTAGAATTAAAAACAACAACAAGGAAATAAGAGTAAATACCAGCAAGCCTTGAATGAGTTCAGGTAAGATCGCCGGTTCCTCCATGCGAGGGAAACAATTGATCTTAACTTAATGGCACATAGAGGGCGCTAAGTGTTCAACTTGTAATTTTATGATTTCGACGTGCTCGAAAAAAAATTAGTACCCTCACTTCGCATAATTTGACTTCAAAGGTATACTGGGGCTAACAGGCCTCTACTTGTGGCACGGTGGCCCTGGGGGCAGGCCGGGAAAAAAATCCCTGGAAAAAATCTACGGAAAAAAAATCCCAGTTAAAAATCCCCGGAAAACGGATCCTATGGAAAATAAATTCCCCTGGAATAAAATCTCCCGGAATAATAATCGCACAGGATAAAATTCCCCGGAAATAATTCCCGAAATTATAAACTGAATGTATTATACAAGATCTAAGAATAGGAATTAATAAAATCTAATTTAATAAAATCTGATTTTTCCAAAACTTTTAGCTCATCCTATAAAGAGGCATAAAGAGTGGGGAGGGGGGGAGGAGCGTTAGCCGCTACTGCAGCAGAAAATGTAGTGCAAATAGTGGCGAACACAGCTACGGCTACGTTAGACACCTAGCTTTTAAATAAATTAAATAAGTCTTGGACATGCCATCGCCATTTTACAACGTTCCTAAGCTTTGTCAATGTAGCTAAAAGTTTTGTGCCGTGCTGTCAGATACGTTGCATAAACGCAACGCAGGGCTGGTCAAAGCTGGATTCTCAGCGTAGCCACGCCCCACCCGTCCTCCGTCCGTACCTGAAGCTGTCTGTACAACAATGGCAAGATCCGTAATGGTCAAAGGTGGCTCAATTTTGCGATAAGTCCAAAACGTGATTTTTCTTTTTCTTTTTTGTTGATTTGTTGCATTATTTCGTGTACTATACTTTAATTAGTAATAAAATCCCCAAAAAATCTGCGTCATTGTACTAAAATTTGTTTAGTAGGATGGATTTTATCCAACAATATTTAACTGAGTTTCAGTGATTTTATCCACGTTAGGGTTGATAAAAAAAAATGCTTTTTTAAAATTTCAAATCGTAGTAGTGCGGAAAGGTTGGTCTTCGACCTCCCAATCACTACCCCAAAAGAAAAAAAAATCTTAAAAAAATGTTCCATTGGAAAAATCGCTTATTCCGCAAAATTGATTTGTGACTAGTTTAAAATACAACTTTTTACATTATCTCATTTGGTGCTCTCGGAGACCGTTAAAAGAAACTAGAAATAAATTTAAAAAAATATTTTTTCGTTTTAATTTTCGCAAAACCCTTTTTCCCTCTGTTATCGTGGCTGATAATTCGCATTGTTTTATGAATGAAAACAAAATTGTTTCTGATTTTGGTTTCATTTAGTGGTCTCTGAGAAAACAAAATGAGATAATGTAAAAAGTTATTTTTTAAACAATTCAAAAATCATTTTTGCGGAATTTGCGATTTTTCCAATGGACTTATAAATGTTAAACTTTAGGCCCAGATGGGCACCTGACATTTTTTTTTAAATATTTTTTTTTTCTTTTGGGATAGTGATTACGTGGTTGAAGACCAACTTTTCCACACTATTACGATTTGAAATTTTTAAAAATCATTTTTTTGTCCACCCTACTACACATGCAATAAAACGTTTGAACTTCTACGAGAACGAGGAGGGAGGGGGAGGGGCGAAAAAACAAACGAAATGTTGCCTGGGCCAGTCCACCATTGTTTTTCCTAAGGTAGGGGCCGTATATGCATAACACGTATGGCTTAGATACATACTCACTCCTTGATGGGATTATGGAGCTTTTAGTGTTGGGGCCCACTGAACCAGTGCACAACATTTCGGTGCAACATGGTCGCACCGGTGTGAAATTCGTCCCCTGTCCGGTGAAATTCAAACCATGGCAGCTGACCAGTGACGGCACTGTGGGCTGGACCAGGGTGGGCCATGCCCCTCACCTCAAAAATATTTCACGGCCTCCCCTGCCGCTCTCTCCCCCTATCCCAACACTCGGGTACACCACTAGAAAATAGTAAAATAAAATTTTCAGGCTAAACTTGAAATCAAATGAAATCATTTTTTTATTTTATTTATTAATGTATATATATGTAGCCTAATTTCTTTTGTGTGTTTATGGGGGGTATTTTACAAAAAAATTGGACTGAATTGAAGCTTACGTTTCATTCATGTTGAATTAAACGGACTAAAAATGCCTAACGCGGCTGCCTTGGAAAAGGTCCTTGGCCCACTCTGACTCTAGATGTGCCCTCTGTCGCCCCTCCCCCCTCCCAAAAAAGTTCTGTCCTGTGACGCCGTCACTGTAGGGGACCTAACCTATCTTTCATAATAACAGCGACCGGCACTACAGACCAACAGAAAACTGATAAAACCACAAGTTATCAGCACAGTGGAGAAACAGTACGAAACAGTTGAGGTAAAAGGCCTAGCACAATCGAAATAAACTATTTAAAAATTATTTTGGGTCACAACAAATCGTTACACATCTCGTAAGCTACAACAGCACACAGAAAACCGAAAATGCCGAAGTTCAACACGTTTTCTTAATACACAATTTTAATTCGTGCATTATCCACGCATTAAACTTGTAGAAAATCTAACTTGTACAAAATGGATTCTAATAAAAAAAAAAAATTTCCCGCTCATTCTTTAGAACCCACTCAGAAAAGTCACACTCGGTATTTTTTCAAAATTGGGAATATAACTCGTGCCCGATAAATTTTTTTTTATTCAACTCTACTCGTTGTACAAGTACTAGTACCACATGGGAGTACTTCAATATCGATTACTGTTCCATAACTTAAACGGCTTGAGGCATTTGTAAGGAGAATACAACGTTGCATTAAAACAAGATGGAAGGACCAAGGCGAAAAAATTATCGGTTGACACCATACGTGGTCAGTTAAAACTGATAAGACGATATCAAGGTTAAAATTTGGCGCCATTCCTTCCCCCCCGCTACTAGAAATCGAAACCGACCTTGACTCCGGCTTGAAGATCCGTTTTAGTGCAAGTGAAAACCCCAAGATGGCGCGTCGGTTCGGCGGCTCTTTAGTACAAATTGCGACCACTAGATGTCACCGTCCTCCAATACCTGATTCCAACAAGACAAAGAACGGCGCATTTTTATTTTTTTTTTTCCGAACACGCTGCTCGCTTTTACGACGAAGTCGCCACAACGTATAGATCGGGAAGAGCAGCCAAAGAAAATGTGAAAAATCTCGTCTCCCTCAAGTTTCGTGTTTACGAAGTCGTTTTCAATGAAAGAAAGATAGACTACATTTTACGCAACGAATTTTATAGACTTTGGTGAATGACGACAGCGTTTTGTCCGGATACCCCTAAACAAACCACCCCTTCCCCCCCCCTCCCCACCATACATTTTGTTTTCAAATATTTTGAATGTAAGATAGCGACTTGCGACGTAAAAGGTGAAATTCGTTCGTTAAAAAAAATAAATAAATAAAACAAGAGCTTAAAAGGCCTTCACAAGATAAATTCTGAGAAGTGGGGTATATTCCTTCTGGTAATTACCTTCCATTATCTTGTTTATTTTGACGGAAAATTTTAAAAGGCATAAATCAGCAGAGCAAAATTTCTCACACCCGAAAGATTTTAAAACTTCTTTTAAAATGTTTAGTTGCGGTAAGCGCCACGAAATGCTAAGCGTTAAAGGCGCTTCTTAACCATTTCGATAGCGCTGTCCATATTCTAAACACAGCATCCACGTTCCAGTTTCTCCGTCGTCCAATAGGCTGATGTGGGTCACGTGATCTCGTTTTAGTTAGAAAATCGCGGCGCTGCTGCGAATATTGTTGTTAGGTTTTTAATTTACCGCTATTTTCTTTATATTGCTCGAAGAGTCTACGGTGCTACATGTAGGAGTTGAAATGGTGAAAAGGCGCCTTTAAGTTAAACAATCGAGTACAATCATAGCGACCGAAAGGTTGTGCACGGCTACGGGTTTGACCAGCAGTAGGTGAGCCCTGCGAAACGCTCCCCAGGCCTATATTCGGAGGGGGGGGGGGGTTGAGTTGCAAGCCCACCAAAAAATTCGAAGGCATAGAATTTAATCCCGAAATTATCCCTAAGCTCCTGGATTTAAAGGACTGAAGCTATTCTAAGGCACTGACATAAAGGGAGCAAGTGTCCCATAAAATGTGGAAACAAAAAGTCCCTAAGATCCCCGAATCACGAAAAATATTAAATCGGAGCATGCTTTGAAATGTGGAAACTTTTCTCCAGTAGTAGCCCTACACCTTAAGTTGGTATCGACAAAAGTAGAGTAAAAGGTTTTTGATTTTATAACGTGAAAGGTCCATTTTAAAAAAGCTGGAACGTGTTGTTGTTGTAAAATGTGGACGTTTTATTCAGTATCGACTTTAGTTGTTTGGAACCAACCCGACCAAAAACAATTCATTATTTTTCACCTCCCCCCCCCCCAGGTCCATTAAAAAGAACAAATTCCCCTCAACATTCAATAAAGAACCAAAATGTTGTCTTACGATTTCCCCCCCCCCCCCAACCCGAACACCCAAAGTTTCAATACCTGGCTACGGACATGCTCTTCTTTCAGGGTGGTACTTTTATTACGACGCGGGGGGGGGGGGGGGGGGCGCTCCCCCCACCTAATATCCCTCCCCCCACCCATCAGATCAAAATCAAACGTACAAACGAAGAAATTCTGGAGGTTACATCAATTGAGCATAGTTTTTACTGTGAGAGTTGAAAAATCATCTTTTTTCTAGCTGGATTTGAAAATATTCCAAAAAAAAATGGGGTATAAAGCAGTTAAGAACGCTCGGTGTGAGAAAGAGAATTGCAAGAGAGTTATTTTGAATTTTTTTTGTGGGGGGGGGGAAGCGCTAAAGTAGAATTTTTCGGTTCGCCCCCCATGGCTAAAATTGCTGCCCCGCTGCCGCTTCCCTAATAAAGTGATTCTAGCGTCGTCCCTGAGGCCAAGAGATAAATACACGAGAGTCGTTCTAAAATAAGAAATGTTGAAAAGCAACAGTTAAAAGGACATATCTCCTCACTATATTCGAGCATCCTGCTCGAAATAGCCTTTGCAACATTTACACAGGTTAGAGTGAATGTAGCAAAACCGTTTCTTGCGAGGGGAAAAACAGAAAATGAATACCTTTGCAACATTTACCCGCATCATTCTGAAATAGTGTTTGCAAAACTGAGCCGCGCAGGAAAGCCAACCTAGAGCAACGTACCTTTAATTTTGGAGAAAAAAAAATGAGATATCAATTCGCATAATGTTTGCATTTATTCGCTAATTTGTGTGTCGTATTTTCAATTAATTAAAAGAATGGCGTGAAGCGCTTGCTATAACTTACGCTCCATTGGCATCGTTCTGCGTATCATTATTTCCTGGTCAATTTCCCTGAATACAGTTTTTAATGATGAGCAGTGCGAAAGAGAAGGAAGGAAATTCTCACCCTGTCCTGCTGTCTGTCTCTCTGCCCGTCTATATCAATGATAACGTATGAATCCCGATTCCGAAACATTTCAAATTTTTCAAACGCAATCTTTGCGCTATTTGTGGATTTACGTTCGTAAATCATCAAAACCAGCCTGGGTCGGAAATAATCAAGATTACTTTAAAATAATCAATTAATCAGATTATGTTGATTATAATCAGATTTTAATAACGCAGAGTTCCCCCAACCTGGAAAACTCACTACGTTTGAAACTCAGGGAGAACTCAGGAAATTCTCTGATTTTTTTACGAAAAACCTAGAAAACTCACGGAAAAAATAATGATTTTAAATAATGTACTTCCCATTTAAAAGCTTGTAACACAAAAGTGGTAACATGTGTAAAAAAAAAATCCTTCCTGAAATTACGGTAAATAGCCTGGAAAATGACTTCATCTACTCACTGCAGGAAAACTCAGGGAAAACCTGATTTCAGTATTTTGGTGGAAACCTTGTATAAACATGTAGGATTACAACAATAATTATGACATGGCTAAGTTGATAGATTTTGCTGCAGTTCTTACTGACAAAATGCCGATACCTAATCTCTTAAGCATTAAACGTTTGAAACTTGGTTACCACGGGTAAATTTCAATATTAACACGCACACCGCAGTAACTATTATTACAGTGATAATACTTAGTAAAGTTGGTTGTAGGTGTTGGGGCACACTGAACATTCCTCACACATGAGCAGATTAAATGACGGTCACGACAGCTGCAGTTGCTAGTTGCATCAACTATACATAAGTTTTAAAGTCCTTCAGTTTTTTTCTGGAATCTATAGTGTGCGCGGCTCATCTTGAGTTCACCGCAGAACGAACACAGATAATCGATTGTACGTTTTTGGCAGCAGAGTGCCTTGTTGATATCCAAGATGGTTAGAAAAACAATGGCGGCCGTCGATTAAAGCCGCCCCCTCCAGGAAGACGTAGTCGCTCGTAAAATACTTCAAGGACTCAAGATACGCCGCCGCGCACACAATAAGGGTTTGAATTTTGCCATTAATTTTCCTATACTTTGGTTGTTCCTAGTCGATTGGATATTTTCGTACGGATCAGGCCAAAAAAGTAGAAGACATTTATACTTTCCTGACTGCAGAAGATTCAACAGCAGTGTAGTTCATTTTGGTTGTTTAAGTTCTTTTGTATATCACCAGTTTTGCGTCAATCTGGTAGTTGATAATAATCAGGTGAATTTCAATTTTAATCGTCTAGATGACAATCACTGGATTATAATCGTAACAACCCTGATCCAAACTAGCTGTACCCCCGGCGTCGGTCCAGCTGGTTCCTGCATGCGTGAGCGAAATACTTTACTGGGAACCACTGGAAATGAAACGGCTGTAGAACGTCCCCGTTCCTTCCCCCTCTCCCGAGCCCCTTTTTTGTCTTTATTGTAATAGGGTTCCCACCAAAATACTGAAATAATTTCCCCGATTTTTGCAGGGTTTCCACTTTGTGGTTAATTTCCAGGTTATTTACCAAAATTACAGGAAGGAAATTTTTCCACACATTTTACAAATTTTACTTGTTTTTACGGCAGTGCAAAAGAGCAGCCCAATTTAATGAACCTTTAGGTGTAACGCAGAAGTATAAGGATGCATTTTATTTTATCATACTGTCTTACGAGAATAAGCGTAATGCATTTAGGACTAAGGCCTGAAATTGCGGCTTGTTTTTTTCCCCGAGTTTTCCAGGTTTTTTTGTGAAAAATCGGAGAATTCCCCGAGTTTTCCAGGTCGGTGGGAACCCTGTTAAAGTCTCGTTCATTATTGGTCCAATGAACGAGGCGTTAACCCTTCAACTATATACTTTAATAAACTATAACTATTGGGTTTAAGGTATGTTAATTGTCCTAAAAAGTTCGCTAAGGCGTTGCACATCATCTCACACCTGAATTTAACGCTTAGTTGTTATTTAAAACTACCGTTTTTCTCTTAATGTCTTAATAGTGCCATTCCACTTTGGTATTTTTAATCTGCATTATTTTGTCTAAAGTAGAGACGTGGATACCGCTTATAACGCTTCTATTGTTAGCAGGGGAGGGGGGGGGGGGAGAGAAGGTGCGGCTGCTTTTTCCACTCATGCATAATTAATTCCCACTGAATAATACTCAACTCAAAAGTGATATTTTATTTTGGTTGATTTACCACTCTTTACATTTAACCGGTTGAGTTGAGTTGGATTTTATTACAGGGGCTTGGCATACAACCGCACGCCCTAAAACAATACAAGCAATAACCAAAGGGTTTCAAGGGGTTTAACGAGCGTTAACCACTTTCTGGTCATCTTCCCGAAGCCCTAAGCAATAACCATTGAGAGTGTAACAAAGTGATAGAAGGCATTGTTGTACGATTTCAGATTTCAGATTTTATTGAGGGCATAAGCGGCCCCGAGCCTTGCACCCTTCTCTGAGACAGAATTAGAATTTATTTACAAGAGCCTTGGCCCATAGACATTCGCTCCTTTCTTACGCCTAAGTACACTCTTAACCTAATAGAGATTCGGTGATAACAATGTACCAAGCCTTCAGCCGATCAATTCTATAACATCCTCCATTGTTGCATCCCCTCATAAGATCATTGTTCTTCTTCTGTTGTCGGTCGTATAGGATATCACACGCTTTCCGAGTGCTCCGCCCGAGCCATTGTTGGATTCCAGCATGAGGGAAGCGGAGATATCCTTCTTCTCACCCGTTTTGAAGCTATCAGCCCGACGTACATTGTTGCGTTCAGCCAGAAGAATGTTTGTGTAGAATATTTGTTAAGACGCAATGCTACACGCAACGAAAAGAGAAACGTTGAATTCTGAAAGTGGTTACAATGTTGTAATTAACATGAATTCCTGAACTATTTTTTTTACGTTCAAGGTGGTGTTTTAAAAAATTGTTCCATTTAATTGATTATATTCGGTTGCTTTATTCCTTTTTGTCATTTAATGGAAACCAAAGTTTGTAAATCAGCGGTTGCAATGTTGTGAGTAACGTGAATTGTTCAACTTTTTTTTTTTAATCTGTTATGTTTTTTTTTTTATTTGTTTCAGTATATTTATTCAATTTGTTTGTTTTCTTCCACTTTAATAATAATAATAATAAAAACAATTCGTCACAATAACAACAGGTCTGGCAAGGACCCTGGGATCACTAACAGCCAGCCCAATTTAAAAACAGAAGATAACCTCACATAAAGGTAGCGATGTGGCCAAGGGAAGGTGATGGGATGAGGTATGGGGACACGAATGCCTTACCACCAAGGTTAGACCTGCCAGGGACTCTAAGGCCCGCGATGGCATCGCCAAACGTGTTGGACACAGGAGCTGTAGGATTGGCCCAAGTAAAAAATAAAAGGTACATAAACATTACAGTAAAAGGTACATTTAACACAAACGGGAGCTGGGATCCACGTGGAGTGCTGGGATCGAAGATCCTAGCCCTCCGCCGTGGATCCCAGCACTCCTCATCCTCGTTCATTGTTGCGATCCCGTCGTCTGTATTGTTATAAGAGCTTCAAAACGGGTGAGAAGCCCCTTTTTTGCCCTTTGTTTAGAAGCGTGACGCTTGACCACACTTTAAGAGCAACTTGTATTGTTGGCCTTTGTAAATTCGTATACATTCGTTAGGTTTCACTCTATAACAGTTTTCTCCTCCTCCTTCCTATCCCTGCTCTATTCCTTCACTGCAGCTAATCAAACCCGCCTTAAGTGTTAAGTGTTTACGAATTGCTATTGGGTTCAATAGGCGCCATTTTGTATCCGCCATTAGGCAGAGAGAGATCTCCTTTGCCTCTTTATGTAATGCTGCAAGGAACTAGACACCAGAAATCAAGAGTTCCGACTTCAGTAAGTCATAGTGGTTTTTCCACAGACTCCGTACTATAAGCGCCTATACGTTAAAATATTTCCCGGTAACGTAACTTTTGAGTTCATCATTCCTCTCTACTATTCGTCAGAAATAGTAGAGATGGGTAAGGACGGAGGCAATGAACGTTGAGGGGGAAAAGGTGCACCCTGCCTGAATAAACACCTGGACCTAAATAGCTGTTCGACTTTCTTCTTTTCCTGGAGCCAAGCATATGTTGCAAGCCAACCACACACTTCTAATATCGCGTTGACCTCAAACTTCTTTCGTACTCGTACGGGCCACTATACGTTAGCCTCTACAGTCCAGGAGGAAGGCCCATTTAAGAACCTAACCAACACACCGCACCTTAAAACGAGAGCCATCGCCGCAGCGTTTTATGAACACCCGTCACTGAGCGGCTTGTTCACTGTGAATATCCTGACAGACAGTCAGGTAAGGAGGAATAACTATCGGATGTCATGATTCCTAGATCATTTTTATCGGAAACAAAACTATTCTGTGCGCGGCGTATCTTGAGTCCTGCAAGCATCTTATGAATGGCTACTTTTTCCTGGAGGGGGCGGCTTTAATCGACGGCCGCCATTGTTTTTGTAACCATCTTGGATATCAACAAGGCACTCTGCTATCAAAAACCTACAATCGATTATCTGTAGTCTTTCTGCGGAGAACTCAAGAAAGACCGCGGACATAATACAGTCAAGTAGATGGTTTGTTTCTTCATTTTCTCAGAGATGAAATCGCCTTAAAGTACCTTGTTTGGGAGCAGTAGTTAGGATTTCTACACTGCGTACACCGGTAATTTTCCTTTTTTCGTGTACGCGCCCCCCCCCCCCCCCGCCTTAAATACTTTACCTTACTGTGGAACTGATTAATAACGACTAGCGGAGTCGCTCGCTTCTCTCGCTCATTCCACGTTGTCTCGCTACGCTCCAGGAGCTTATATGCTGCAACTCGTATGCTGCTGACAGACATTCCACATCTAAAAAGATCAAGCAGATGATCACAGTGCAGTGTGTGTTTTTCGTGAGGCTTTAGTTCATAAACAAATTACCTGAACGAAAAACGGCTTCGCCGTTAACCAAATGATTTAAATCGTACAATCCTGATGTCAACGGCTATTATGTGCACAGAACGGAAAGCCAGATCGGCTACTTAGTTAGGTCTTTAGGTGATATTTCAGCTTAACCATTCAATACATAGCCAGGACGAATATTTTTCAGGGTTCCATTGGTGTGGAATTAAGGACCGTTCAAGTATTACGTCATCAAGAAGGGGGGGGGGGGCATTTTCGCCTGTTGGAGACGATTGCTGACGAGAGGAGGGAGGGGGGAGGCATTTGATGACGTAAGCACC
>JAHWFP010207539.1:0-11947 GCA_023313725.1 Lithobius niger | reverse complement strand
GGGGGGGGGGCGGAGTTGAAAATGTTTAATTTCTTGATGAAGTTGCACGTTACGAAATATACTGACGTAGCTACAGTAACGAACTTCCTTCGAGCGCCAGCCAATCGACGAACGCCTGAGCTTGTGCACAATCGACAAAAATAGCCTGGTTGCAATGTCTGAAATCCGAGTTGACATAATAAAGGAATGGACGGAAGAGGCAAACGGCATTGGCCATCATCTCAGTTTACAATACTGTTATTTTCGTATCCATGGCGTCGCACCTACGCACAGAGAGGGGGAGAAGACCATCTAACGTCCGAAGACCTTGAAAACTTGCGCTTCTGAATCTTAAAATAGTTTAAAACAACAACTTTTAGCTGCTTCATTAAAATCCTGCAATGTGTTTGTTTATTTATTTATGTATGTATTTCTTAGCACATCACCTCCTCTGGAATAAGGGCAACTAGAAATCAAGGACGGATCCAGAACGAAGTCTTGGATAGGGCATCACGGTGATTTTTCTCTTTTCATGCATTTTTTTCTTAATTTAACTGCTTTATTCCGAAAATGTTCCCGGGTGAGGTGGGGGTCTTTGTCGAGTTCTATAGGTTGTTCTTTCCCTCTTAGACGACCTCCATTGCGAAGCAAAGTTGTCAGGAATGTCATTGATTGGCCTAAAACAGAATGTTTTTTGGGAATCCGGTCCCCGAAACTGAATGGTTTTCTTCAACAGAAAATCCTCCACTGTGGGTTTGTAAAGGAAGCAGTTCGGAATGATGTCCTCCGCAACTTTCAATAGTTCAGAAGAGGAATGCCAGATGGGTCGACGCTTTCACGAGTTGTAAATACGTCGTCAAAATGGACGTGCTTGGAGGTGTTGTCTGCTTCGGAGTGGCTTCTTCGATATCGAGATGAATCCTCGTTACCTCCATTGAGGTCTTTCCTTCCCCCACCAGTCTTTCCACTGGTACTGTGCCTTACTTTTTCCTCTCTGTCACTTCTTCGACTTCCTTCTGTCATCCTTCCATTCACTGCCTGTTCGTCTGTTCTTTGCCTTTCGCCTTTTCGTTTTTTGTTCCTTTCGTAGCGTGCTTTCTGCTTTTTGCCGTTTCGTCTTTGATTTGCTATTCTTCTTTTCGTTTCCATGTCTGTTGTCATTCATCATTTCGCCTTTTCGCTTTTCGTCATTCGTTTTTTCATTCTATTCGCCTTTTTGCTTTTTATCAACACGTCCGTTGTTCCCTGCGTGTGCTTGTCATTTATGGACTGTCCCTTGTCACTTCTGTTGTCTTTCGCATTGGATTCATTATCTCATCTGGAAGAGGAAGCCCATGAGTACTGGCGAAAATTGGTTAAACAGCTCGATCGCTTGGAGATCTTCAGCGATTAGGGGTTTCTTTAAACCTCTTGCACAGACTGCAGGGTGGTGATCTTTTTCGCTTCACGGATTTTAGCGAGTCGACGTTGATGTTTTGGTTGACCCATTTGTGGGCATAACTTAAGTTGCCAATGAAGCTCGACTGGGCAACCCGTTCCCTGTCGGAGTTGGACAAGTCAGATGGCCAAGAGCGATCAGAGCTCAAGCAGGAAGCTTGTGGTTGTCCTTGGCCCGGTCAAATAGCTCGTCAATTTCTTGTTTGGACAATGCTCCATCCTGGGATTGTGCGATGGACTTCAATTCTAAAACCTGGTGCTGGATCTGTATCGAGGAATGTATGGAAGATATAGAGGAACAGCGTGATGATGGGGGTCTTTAGAGGTAATGTCACATTTACTTAAAATTGTGGGATCTCTTGGAGACTTTGTGTAAGATGGTTTTTTGATGGCGGACTGGTCAATAGTGGCCAACTCCAAATCGGTGTGTTTTCTCGAGTGTTTCGATTTCCTTCCAGAGTTAGGTTTCACATTCTCCTAGAGAACTCTGACGCAATGCCATGCGACAATATTAAAAGGGTCCAGGTGGTAGAAGCTCACCACGCCAATGATACTCTCACATCAACTGTCTCCATCTCTCTGTTGTATAAATTGATCAGCCAATTCAGGGCTTAAAAAGTTATCTTTCCCAGAAAAATGCTCCCACTTATAGTCTCGTCACATTATCAGTCTCGGCTCGTTATGTAAAAGTTGCAATTTGGGAAAAAATCTTCCAGCCATTCAAAGGGTTTGGCTGAGAAAAGGACTGGTATGAAAATTCGTTTGAACACCATTTTGCAGTCTGTATTTCGAGGTAGACGGAACTCGTTTCCTAGCCTCAGTCAGCTTTAGTGAGGAGGACGCAGATGCAGTCAGCACAAGGGAGGCTTGCTTCTTTATGTGGCATTGTTGGTAGAACTCTTAGTTGATTTTGTCACCAAGATCTTGCACAAAGGATGCTTGACAAAACAGGTGGCTCTACTAGACAAATTCAAAAAAAAAACTATCTGATAAGTACATTATGTGCTTGGACAAGCAAAATATAACAGCAGCCACAGAGAACAGTTTGTCTCACTGTTATACCAACGGGAACCCAAACAATTAAACATGGCTTCACAAACATTGAAATTACAGATGGTTATGTAAAAAAATCCAACACACTTCTTTGTTCTGTCACAGACATGATGATATACAAGCACATTGTTTGTGACAATGATATAAATGCATATCCTTTGAAGTTCCGCTAGTCGTTCTACATTGCCATGTGTTAATTTCAACTTGCTCCAGACGCAGACTGAGGTATCCTGGATTGGACATGTTATCTATTTCCATCGCCACTTTAGCTTTTAAATGCCCACAATTACGTCCACAAAACCCTTGCAGGGAATGTTTTGTTCGAGCAACTCTAAAGCCATTTTATTTACGACTCCAGCAACATTACTATGCTGTATAGAGTTTAGCACAACCAACGCACTTGCAGTACACTTCATTGATCATGGAGAAATCCTGAGAAATCAGGGCGGGAGCTGAAGCCGAAGGGTAAGTGATCGGTGAATTCGAAATGAGCAAAATGCACAAGTCGGCTACATAACCAGAATAGAAGAGTCAGAAACGGGTACAATGGATGTAAGTTTAAGTTTAATTTTTCGGGTGGGCTCATCCTATTGCACAGTAAGTGCGTGTGAATTTGCGTTACTGGGAGGGTGAGACACCGTCGGAGAACGAGGGGTTTAAGTCTGTGGAATGGCTACAGGTGGTTATGAACGAGCCAACTTCATCTTTTTAGAGCGGCAAGGCAGATTCCACTTAGGAGGCCGAAGCAGAGGCGGTGGAATCCGTGACAAGTGGCTGTTGCCATACAGGTGGGTTCGACGATTCTTCTTTTTGTCGCTTACGCTGTAAAACCCTTTGTTTTGAATGGAACCACGTGAATTCCAGTTTGGCCCATGTGTATTTGTTGATGAGAGGACAGATGGAGCACGGGCTTCGTGTCCGATGGCATGAATAATGGCAAATGCACGCATGGTGTGGGTCCAATTTTTCAGGATGTTTCATAACAGACACACAGGTACATCGCTTTGGAGATCCAGGAGCAGGAGTTGAAGAGATTTTTTCGGCATAGTTGTCAGGGGAAGTAGAAAATTCACAAACTAAAAGCCACGATCGAAGCAGCACGCGTACTTACAGGGAGAGGCTCGTTTTCTCGCCAAAACGAAGAGCGAGTGAAATCATGGGAAGGAAGAGGCGTAACAGGTGGCAGGTCAGTAAGGAACGTACAGCTGGTGCAGAGTTGAGACAGGAAACGTTACTAGCTCTGGCTAGGTCCGTGATGACCTCCCCCCCCCCCCCCTACTGTCAGCCCTACACCTGATCTTAACAGACAACCCAACGACCAAACAGGAGATAGCGATATCTCCCCAGGAGTATGTCGTCGAGTTATGAGTGAAAGAGACGGACACCGACAGGGACACTGGTCAAATCAAAAAAACTGAGGTTGTCGTAGTGTAGACTTCAAAGAATCATGTTAGCAGAGGTTTCTGGTTATGTCTCGGACGAAAATGGAAGATCGTAGCGTTGTATTGACCGGATCCGCCGGTGGGAATATAGCCAGTGTAAAGCAAGGCAAATGCTACGAGATCGCAGTTGTCCATGAAGGATGGTATATCCATGAGGTCCCGCTTCGCAGTGCGAGATAAGCGTGATCATGTGTCAGCAACGGATAACTCCGAAGAAGAAGTTGAGTATACTGGAAAGGTCTGTGTTAAGGCGACAAGGGAGTGTGACAAGCCCGTAAGCCAACAGGAGATGTTGGAAGTAGTGATTGAAGAGGATGTAGAGATAAATAATCACGAGGCGGGCAGGAAACCACATGGTGATGAAAATAAAGGACAAATCTCTGTCAAGGTGAGGCGCATGAAACCTTGTTGAGTTACAGTAAAGATCGACAAAAATCCAGATCATCCTGCGATCGCAGGTGGCTGCTTGTCCAAGTATAAATCGGGCCCGATTCTGGATAATTTCGGCGACAGGACAAGAAACAATATCGTCCAGCATAGTATGGATACGGACGTTAGTATGATCAACATGTAGTTAGGTATTATTATAATTTTCACAATCTTAGTTTTTGTTCTTAGAATCAGTGTAGTACAAGTGTAGTATGGATACGGATGTTAGTATGATCAACATGTAGTTAGTAATTATTATAATTTTCACAATCTTAATTTTTGTTTTTAGAACCAGTGTAGTACAAGTGCGACAGACGAGCATCCCCTGGACAAAGCTGGAAACTAAAGCGGCGTCGCTGGTGGTGAAGGAAGGGCATCTGAGGACTGAGGAGTCCGGTAAAGAGTCTAGCAGAAATCCTTCAACCAAAGACGACATAACTTTGTTATTGGATATGGCACAATAAAAAATGAAGATAATCGGAGAGGCGTCCACACACGTGGATGGCTAGAGAAAAAGGGATGCTCATTCATCCTGGTTGAGCTCTTTTATGGAGGAGTTAGTGTATGTGCACTGGGTTACAAGCTGGTGGACATAGGCCAATAACTTTAATCTCTAGAGAAAATATGCATTGGAGAATAAGAATGCTAAAATTACAGGTAATGATATTTTCGAACGGCATATAGCAAATATAGTTACGGCCATGCTGGGGATACATGTTAAGAAACAAGTATTCTCTTCCATAAAGTTAAGTACAAAATTCTGCACAGTTGGGGCAAGCACAACAGGCCCTAAACATAAGTATATTCCAGAAATTTAGGTATAAAATCCAACGTGGCTGGTTCTATCAGAAATAATTAGTGGTATGCACTGCACAAGCATTTTTCTGAAACTTAAAATGTACAACATAGTTACTAGATGTAGTTTCACTAGTACTTTACGGATACATAAAATATTGCCCACAAAGTTAAGGACAATATGAAATTCAATATGTCCACGGCCAAACAAAGTAAGAGCGACAACTTCTAGGCCAGTTCTATAATCCTAGAAAAATCCTTACCTAACTTGGATTTACGAGAGTAAAACTACGAAGATTGGCGAACAGCAACTATGGCTCTTACTTCCAAGGAATGTTCCAGTAATGTTCATCATAGGATTACCCAGCACTACAGCAGTGGCGTAACTAATTAGCAACCACAGGGGACGCAACCTGTTCTGATGTTGCCCCCCCCACCCACCCACACACGTTTGCAATTGTGGGTAGAGAAGTACTTTGGAAGGACCCAACGAATCCAGCTAGGGGGTTTGGGGGAGCGCTGTATGCTGCCCCAGTGGGGTTCGGGGCAAAGCCCCGAGAGCTGAAGCATTTTACACGATTTTAGAGGCTATTTCTGGCTTCCCGAGAGCACGTTTGCAACATATTGTCAAGCAAATTTGGGCAGTTTTATTAGTCATTCTTCATCATGACAGCCTTGACAGGTTTTGTAAAAACCCATTTCAACTGCAGTTTCAAAGTTAACATTTAAAATTTATTAATAGTTAAAAAATTAAGTTTTCAATTATAAATAAGTATCTCAAACTAATATGTAAACTAATATGTATAACCAAAAGCATGGAATGTCTGCTAACACTTGTGTATACAATAGTTACAGATAAGCAGTTTATAATTCAAATAATTCAATTTTAAAAAAATCTGGGATATTTTAACGTAAATGGAAAATGTTCCGTGGTGTCCCAGTAACCAAAACGTTGTGGAAGGTAAGGGGTCGGGGACACGTTTCTGTCACCACTTAACCACACCCCCCCCCCCCCCTCTCTTTCTCTCTCTCTCCACCTACTCCCTTCCCGGATGTCAGTTGCAAACGCTACCATTTCGTTGTTGGGTTATGAAACCTGTGTTGGTTTACCTCTCTGTTTCTCTTAACATTCTGTTAATTTAAACAGAAAATTCCACACACTTATAATAGAGGCCATTAGCCATCTATTTAAGATGGAAGGTCAGTGTACTGGATTGCAACTGTTCCCCCTGTTACAGATATCAAGGGGAGTAAAAGAGGAATAAATGTAGAAAAAATCCTTCGGTTTCTAGTACGTTTGTTGACGCCTAAGCTCTCACGAAATTGTTTAATCGAAAACAAAATTTGCAATTGTTCACTTTCGTAACTTGAATTAATAAATTTACATGTTATTTTTGTAACCATAATTTTTTTTTATAAATCGTAATAATTTTATACGTACCAAATTTACGTAACAAATTTTAAGGGCAGCAATGAATACGTTGTTGTAATTGGGGGGGGGGGGGGTCTTAAAATGACTACCTGCACCCCCTAAAATAATTTCTTGGCCCGGCCCTGCACAATATGGTATTCAAAACTGAATCGAAACGACATAATTGATTGCATATCTTACCAAAGTTTAAAAAGTAATCGCTGCTTTATACGACCGTGGCAGTTTTATGCATGCTTTGTGCAAATGTAAGGCTCATGGTCGTTTCAAAATAAATGTATAGGCCTATATATAGATTAGGCACACACTGTATACAGGCACACACAAAATAAATACAGATGCAAACCTATTTACGTTGCCATTTGGATTTACATGACTGTCAGATTGCCTGAGTGGGGAATCGAACCCACGATTGAAACCAAAGGCCGAGGCCCTACCGCTGAGCCATACTGACACCAGCCTCGGAGTATATTTAGAAGACTGCTACTTACCTAGTATCTCTGGCAGTTTCATAATTCATCTACCTTAGATCATGGACTCGTATACATGCTATCACACTATCTCAGATGTCGACCCAAGAAATATTTTAAAAACGTTTCGTAATCCCCCTTCTTCACCCCGTTCTCTTTTTTGTTCGATGGATGGAACCGCTCTTGCTTGTATAAGGCTTCTTGACTGTTGCTAACCAGACTGCCTATACTGTCCAGTTTTAAAGTTGACGGATTACTGACAACACAGCCAGACGGAAGAGACAGTGCTGTTGGCAAGTGAGGGGAGGGTTGGGGAAGCATCTCCGCACGCCCATTCCGGACTGATAAGTCATCAGATTTTTCCGTTTTGGGGTTCAACTGGATTTGTTTGCTTTGTAATGTAGCAGGAAGGGATTTTAAATATGAGGTAACTATAAAAATATTTGTCAGCTTTCACTGTTAATTTGTTGCCCCAAAAAGATGAATCTGTTGCCCCCACTCACTACTTTTTATAGCATTTTTACCCCACTTTATTTTGTCAGGGGACTCAGTGAGTCCCTTGAGTTCCCCTTAGTTACGGCACTGCACTACAGTATGCTTTTACCGATTGGTCTTTCAGCACCAAAGTTGGCTGGCAAAGCCCAAGGCACAAGTGGTGAGCACATTAGTTTTACTTTCACCTGTTTACTTTAAAACTGTCAAAACAATATAAAAGATGACGCTCAAGATCGCCTCAGACTTTATAAACTGGCAATTTCAAGCAGATGAACTCTTCTGTAGGATCTTGTAGAAATCGCCTGGAGGTACAAAATTTTAGCGCAATTTATGATACATCTGGCATCAGAGAACGAGAGGTTGGTATTCATTTGCAGCATTTCTCCATAAACTGCAAAACTTGGGTTAAACTTGAGCTGCTGTGAAGCATGAAGAACAGTATGGTAAAATATGCTTTTTATGCTGTGTTGATGTACTGCTTTATCCAAGGTATCTGGTTAAAGCCGAGATTCTTTGGATATGGCACAGAAGGCCATATCAGCAGTGAAACTTTGCAACTTTCATTATGATGGACATATTTGGAGTCAAGCTTTTTTGTTTTGATTTGATCTGTTGTTGAGCGTCTTCACCAGAAGTTTAACAACCAGCTGGGCAATCTTGTTTTAACATTAGTTTTAACAACCAGCTTCCACAGAGCCTGCACGCTGTTACTGAGCATAGCATGCAATTCAGAGGGACGCTCAAGACCCACCCGACAAACCGTATCATTAGGTTTACTGTCCACGTCGATATTGGGATAGGTACACAAGTCATAAGGAAGCATTTGGTTGAAGGCCCGGCCCAACAGGTCGTCTTTATCCCAGTCTACACTGTACCATGTTTGGACGAATGGGATCAAACGCCACTACGAAATGTAAGAAATGACATAACTGTAACTGTTTGTGGTGATGAAGAGGTTCAATCCTTTCCTGAGGGGGCTTACGTGGCTGGAATCGAGTGTGTAGTTCTTGAAGTAGGAATCCAATCTACAGTCATTCAAACTTTTGGAAAGTCTGGGTGGGGGGAGGATTGAGAATTTATGGCGCGTTGACAGCTAGATCATTAACACCAACCTCAGTCACAGTGCAGTGGTGCGGGACCTGCTGCAAAAATTGAAAAACCCCGGAAAATCTAGAAACTGACAGTAAACCAGTAGATGTCGGTCTTCTGGTAAATACAGTGACATTGGTGGAATTGTTGGGTGTGAATTTCCTCCAGAATTTCCTCCACAAACTTACTCGTTGAAGTGAAAATGGACTTCTCTTGATGGTAGTGAACAATTCTTTAGGTCTGGGAGCCTGTAGCCAGCTGCGAAAGTTCAGGTTCAGGGTCGAGGTTTTCTCTTCTCCAGTATCTTGGGAAGACAAGAATCAGAAAAAAAAAGGAAGGACACGAATGGGAGGGTCAATAGTAAAGAAGTATTAGAGGAAAACTACTATCAAGAATTGATTAAAAGGGCATTTCCCATTTGAGCGGGCTCCATGCAAACAGATAGACTGGAAACTTTAAACAAATTCAAGTCCACTTATTTAAGCAGACCACCGATTAAGACTCATCTGAATGCCATCCTAACTCTCTTGTCACATAGGGAAGCCCAATAATGAGTGTAATGTTACTTGAAGGAAGCCCAAATCTTACTTAAGAACTTTTTCTGGTTATCTGGCATCAGAGGGCCTTTATCTTCCTGGAATTGCCAAGAGTGGCTGAGGTTAGGATATATACTGAGACGTCTGGCTTTTGACAGTCATGCTAACCAACAACCCCCCACCCCCCACCCCCAACTTGTTCATACATAAAAGTACCATTTAATTTCTAAATGCTTACACACTGTAGGATGGAAAGCCAAATGCGTTTGATTACTGACACGAGTCTATTTCTGTTCTTGCGTGAGCGGGAACTGAACCCCGTACATCGGAAACCAAAGGCCAAAGCTCAACTGAACCACTCGGCCATACTGAAACGGCCACAGGTAGCATTTAGCCATACACATTTACTATTACTGATGGGACGCTTGTCGCCGAATATCACATCCAGTGAACCAAAATGAACACACACAGAGTGAAATCATGTAATTACAGTACGGAAACCTACAGTTTGATAAATGACGGATGCATGCATATTTTCGCTGCCTTCTGAACTTAGACGTTAGACTGCGTGAGCGGGACTTGAACCCTAGCCCTTTGGAACCAGAGGCCAAAGCTTAAGTATTCAGCCATGCTGACAGACGGCTCGGCGTTTGGTTTCACAGGTCGAGAGTTCAATTCTCCCACTCGGACAGTTTGACATCCCTGGCAAAGCTACGGCCCACCCCCTCGAATGCCTTTAAGGTAAAAAAATCGTGAAAGAACTTAATTAATCCACCCCCTCCTTTATGTCCAAAAAGAAATGGAAGTGGGTTTATTTATGCTTTTACACTTTCTCAGTGATTGGTGGGAGAAACGGTTGTCTGAACCGTGGGCAGATCCAAGGCCGAGGCCCCCTTCAGGGCAAATAAACTCCGACAAACTGCCGAAATTGTTGAAAAAAATACTTCGTAATGCTTAAAGTATGAAATTCCACCAAACTCGCAAACACACTTTAAATAAATTCTCACACTTTCACATTCACAAACTCACACTGCCCTGAATTTTCGATGGCCTCCGGCTCCAGTATTATTTTGGAACGTTTTACATCATTCTTAAACTCAGCTTGCTTCTAAGCAGTGTAAAAAGTCCAAAAACAATCCTCCACGCCTGAAGAAGCTAGCTGGAAGAAAGTGTGAGTGTTGTGACTGTAAAAGTGTGCGAATTCATTTCAAGTGTTTTTCATGGAAAAAAAAAACAGTTAATTACGACAAAACTCTAGTAAAATGTAGAAAAATCATCCAGCAGGCTTCACTTCGTTCTGGAGCCGGCCTTGCCCCTTGCTCTTAACCTGTGTCGAGTTTTGCCAATCGGTAGATAGAGATTTTCGGTTTGCACAATTTTTTTTCAGGATAATTTCCCATCCGATTTACAAGGGCATCGAGATTTAAAAAACAAAAAAAAGCATCGGTATCGATCAGTTTACCTAACATTACTTAGTGTCAGTCCGGATTGGTTTTTAAACTCACGTTGGCCATCCGTAAATACAAAAATTTGGCAGCAGCGCTATATCGTTCCGGGTAAAAACATTTACAGTTAAGATTTACACTTGAACTGTTGACATTTTCCCTTCAAGATAAAATTTCGTGGGTCTCTCCCTACACCGCGTGGGTTTTTCGAGGGATTCCAAGCGAGGTAAGACGCGACGCAAGCAACGAAGGACGGACGTTACGACGCAGGCGCGCAAGACGGGAGCGTTCGTCGCGACGACATACACACAACTCAAGTCAATGACGAAGGCAACCAATAGGCGCCAAGGATTTATATTGATTTTGCCAGGGTTGGCGTAGGTGTGCATAAATTACCGCGTCCGGGGGCTCTCACTACAACGACGCACCCGACCTTCGTCTGCTTGCGTCGTTTCACTGCTGCTAATATTGAATTCCATCGATTTTTCGTGTACGTTAGTATACACAGGGTTTTAGGCGCAGAGAGGCTTAAAACTGGATAACACCAGTTAGCACAAAAATATAAAAAAATAAAATTGATTTTTAAAAATTTATAGATAGCTGAACTCCGTTCTAGCGATGGTTATCTACTTAAAACGAAACTTTTGTTTTGGGAAGTTGTTGCATGCTCCAGTCTACCTACGTTTTAAAGATTAAAGTGGCACTATCACCGATTGAAAAGGAAACGGAAATACCATGGCGCCATCTAGCGGCAGTGGTAGTGTTAACCTTTATAGCCTGCTCCCAGGTGCACGAGCACGAACCAAATTTTCACTCAATAAAGGAGGGTCGTGACTTGTGTGTTTCGTTAAAACAAATGCTGTTGTCCATTCCTTCGCTTGGTGCAAGCAAGTGTAAGATCAATGGTTTTCAACCTATGGGTCGCGACCCCAAATGGGTATCGATACATACGCAGGAAAAAAAGTCATTATACTTTTTTTAACTTTTTACTCTTAAAATCTTTTTTCCCCTGAAATTTAATCATTAATAAAATTAATTAATTGTAAAGTACTTTTATCTCTTCTAAAAGCTAATTCTAATTATAGTCTATCCATTATCTCTGTATATTGTATAATTCTATAAAACACGAAGGAATGATGACGTTTAAAATGCTTAAATTGCAAAAAAAAAGCATTGGCTTCCAGCGGCTCTGCCCCGGAACCCACTGGGGGAGCTCACAACGCTACCCCAGACCCCCTAATTGTGAAACCTACGGGCGAAAGGATTTACTTGGGGTGGGGTCGCGGAAAAAAAAATTTTTGGGGAGGGGACGGGTGGCAGTTTTGAAAAAGGTTGGGAACCACTGTGC
>JAHWFP010207538.1:0-32572 GCA_023313725.1 Lithobius niger | reverse complement strand
GCCGTTCGGTCGGTAGTTGGCATCGTATGTTCGCGCTGCTGGCCGTTGCGTTCCGGGCGCAGCTACTATCTCAGCGGGGCTTGGCTGCTACTCTTATAATTTGCCGTTCCGTCGGTAGATGGCGGAGATGGCATCGTATGTCCTGCTTGCTGCAGATGGAGATTGCTGCTGCGCTTCCGATGACAGCATTGCGGACTCTTGTGTAATTATGTATAGAGATTGGTGCTAACCAACCCCGTTACACAGCTAAAGACTCAGTTCGTTTAAACTTTATCCCTAAACACCAAACGAACTTGTTTTTGTTGAACTAATAGATTCGAGGCTGGATAAGGTAGAGAAAGAGAAGTCCGTCAATTAAAGATGACTTGTGTTTCTATGTCAAAGTTACTTCAACGCATTTTTGTTTGAATCAGCTTCGCAGGCTATTCACTTGTCCAAATATTCAAAATCGATTTGTAGTTTTTACGCTGCTTTGCTATTTCAGAATCTCTTTGCTTCATATTTTCAGAATATGTAGGAATTACTCATGTATGTACACTTTCAAATTAAAAAGGAATAAACAAAAAAAAAAAGATCTTTCGTTTTGCACCTGTTGGATTAAAATAGCATAATCACGGACGACCTCGGTTTATTTATTTATTTTTCATCTGTTCTCTAGTTGTTCTGTGAATAAAATACGTCGCGGTTTCTCCATGTTACTTTTTACATTAGCTGAGAATATTACATATTATATTATATTGGCAATTACATCCATTTTGACATGCATGTTTTACTTTAGGATCACTTACACAATAACTAAAAACAAGAATTGAGGTAGGAAGAATACGTTACCTACGTCCGATACAACAATTTCATGACTGCATCACTAAAACACGTAATGGGTACCGCCATTGTTTCGCGCGGAATAGCCGAAATTAATGCCGGGAGATGGAGCTGGTCTGTTTCGACTCAGCCGAACGGAAGCCCACTGAGATAGCTGTGTTGGCTATGAGTAGCTCATCCGTCTGACGGCCTTAGCTACTCGCCATCTAAGTCCGTCAGACGCTTGAGCTACTCACAGCCAACACAGCTATCTCAGTTGGCATCCGTTCGGCCGAGTCGAAACAGAACAGCTCCATCTCTCTGCATTAATTTCGGTTGTTCCGCGCGAAACAATGGCGGTCCCATTACGTGTTTTAGTGATGCAGTAATTAAATTGTTGTATCGGACATACGTAACGTTTTTCCTTCCACAATTCTTGTGTTTATTTATTGTGTAAGTGATCCAAAAGTAAAACATGATGTCAAAATGGATGTAACTGCCCTTTAAACGTTTACCGACAATAACGGGAGGACACGAAGTTCTTAAAATATTTTTCAAAACTGTACAAAATACCAAAATCATGAATGATAAAACAGGATGGAATTACCATTGTGCATCAATAATGCAGCCCTATCATTTCTGCATTTTTGTATGTTAAGATCGATTTCAGGCCAGATAAGAGTTCACGGAACGGGACGTCTTTTAGTCGAAGTTTAAAGAACAACAGTACACATTTCGTTCGAAATCTATATATAATTACACAAGAGGTCGGTTAGCGGGCGTTGGTACCGGCGACGACACCGCGCGTCTGGTAGGAGGGAAGGCATTGCGGTAAAGCTTTTCAGGATAGCATGCTTCTCAAAGGGGGCAGCTTCAAGACCATCTTGAGCCTTTTTTGTTTCCGCACGCGCGAACATAAACATGATGGCTGGTAGAATATAATAGAAGTGATAACTAGAAAAAGGGGATCATTTGCCGTCGGGGGGATGCCACATCATGCACTGAAATTTCCGCAGCGTGAACGTGAAAGAATATAGTAGAAGTGATCATTATAGAAAGAAGGGGTCATTAGCAGTTAGGGAGGGGATTTGAGTCAAAGGATGCGCTGATTGAGTGAGCGAAGCAAACGAAAATCAGCGTTTGTTAGCCAATGAGCGCAACAATTTGAAGAAACTTAATTCGATCGAACTTGGACTTACACATCAGCTACCATACCTAACCAATGTTGCAAACCATGCATTCAACACCACCTAATTGGTTATCTAGTTAGACAACCTAGATTCAGATTGTTTGGTCATAATCAAGGAACAAAGAGGGTAAAATGCCAGATAATCGAGTTAAAACTTTTCTAGCTTCCTCACCTTCGGTCAATATTTTTTTGTTTTTTTTTTGTTTGCATTAATAAATTCGTTTCTTGTTTCCAGTGAACTTTCAATTGTAAACAACTCTGGCCTCAGCGAACGTAGAAAGAAAAAAAATGTTCGAAATGTGGGGTTGGTCTTCTTTTTTTCTTACTATAGTATAGTTTGTTTCATTCAATAATTCAAATTGCCGCGCAGCAACATTCGACAGTTGCCCCTTCGCAACTCGTTTAGTTGCTAAGGAAGGAATGCAATGAGAAAGTCGGAAGAGGAATCTCTCGCTGCTCCATCACCATGGCAACGGGGGTCTGCTGGCTCTTGGCCGTCCGAGGAAAAGAGCGAAAATGTCAGAGTTAAGTCGGCTCTCGAACATCAGCCCCAGAGACGCCCTTGGGTGGGTTTGGTCGGGGTAAGGCTTCGCTTATTTGCACATCCATCTTTGCAAGTCAGTTTATTTGGTTCACGAGGAATCTGTGGTGGTTTCTAGAAGACGAGTAACAACAGTATACTGCGTGCAAGGGTCGCAGCGCTCAATGGACGATCTGAGCAGGTATGCTGGCTCCAGCATTCTGTGTAAAGCTTTTTAAAGTCCATCAAGTCAAATGGTGTAACGTTAAAAGGCTTTTAAGGGGGAAGCAGGCTGCCGGACAATTCTTTAGTATCATCGCTGGATTTTTGAACACTTAAAGGTTTTGGTTAGTTCATTCAGCAAACAAATTTAGTGAATAATTTAGAGGGAACTGTTTTCCTACAATTAGATGAGGAAGAAGACTAATTCTTCGCCTAACCAATCTTATGGTTCTCCATGGCCCACTCGTGCAGTCGGCTGAGGATTTCACATGAGTTTCAACGAAGCCAGTAAACATAAAGGACAGTCTTCATACTTGACCTGTAACCTTTAGCTCAGCTTTTCATAGATTCTCTCTCACTCTCTAAATAACTAATTGTTATTTTTTTTGTATTATAACTACGCCGTTTACAGCTTTCAATATTTCCCCAACTATAACTGCTTATGCTGAACACCATCCACACTTCATAGAGCCTGGAAGGCTTTTAAGTAATTTTGGGCGCTTTTCGGACCTCTTTTGGGCCCGTATGCGGCCTGACAATTTTCCACAGCTGCTTCTCTCTCTCGGTACGTACGCCTTTGTCGAATTAAGCGGGTTATCAGATAACCAAGACTGTAATGGATTGCAGGAATACCAGAATCAACAGAACTGTTGAGAACAACTAGATTGTTGAGCGTAACCAGAAGTGCCGGAATGTTGATTCAACAAACTGCATCCGAAACATATATAGGTAAGATTCTGAAAAAAAAAAGCACTTCACCAGTTGAGTGTGCTTATTTATGCCCTTCAATGCGATAGGACGGTAACACGACTTTATTTCGCATTATGTTATCTTGGAGACCACGACCTTTGCCTCTCAGCTATGTTTTGCTCGTTTCTTTTGGGTTTCCAGAAATCTTCGTGAAGCTCGCTTCTCTTACATAATTAATCCCAGTATTTTTTTTGGCATGATTGTGGTGTGGGACTTGTCCCTGGCACCGAAGGGTCTAAACCGTGCGCAATGGCTGTTTGCCGTGACGTCACCATGAGTTAACCAATGACGAACGAGAACAACGGCTGTTTGGCCGTCTGATTGGACTAGCCCAGTCACGTGATATCCACGTCACAGCAAACAGCCACGGCGCGTGGTATATATAATACACACAGATATTTCGAATCCTGTTTGCGAATCGTCCTCAGCAGGTTCGGATTGGAACGGGTTGGGCCTCCCGGGAATGTACTGGAAGGGCCTCGGGGTGCCCCGGGGGGGGGGGGTAGGGGAGATAGGCCTGGAGAAGCGCCGCAAGCTTACGTATTATTGCTCTACTTTGGAGACGTAAATTTGCTTTTTTTTTTTGGCATTCAGCAAACACTACATGTTAGTTGCATGACAACCTGTCAAGTAATGTGTTTTCTAACTTGTTACAAGATGTCAGCATTTAGTCTTGGGTAAAAATGGTATTCAATAACAAAAAAATGGTCATGTGATATCAATTTCCAGGACTTGAAAAACTTGCGTGTCTAGACTTTGCTTTCGACTTCCGTTTATTTGTGTTTGCCGTTATTTTCGATGTCGTTTTAAGGCGACGTTTTTCTATTTTCGGAACGAGGATATATAATGTGTTGCGCTACACAGCAATCGCTAAGCAACGCTTCGAGCACTGGCTGAAGCAAAACGGAAGTTCAATTATAGATGGGGGGAACGATTTTAGGCTAAGACGGCTATTTTTGAACATAATGATTTATGCCTGAATGGCGTCGTCTTGGAAACAACAAGCAATCATTTTAGGATTTGACGAGAATATAAATAAGCCTTTTCGTATATGCGAGTTAACTGCCCTAAGTCCCTCGTTATGTGAGGATTATTCCGTGGCGAATAAAAATGGAAACATTTTCTTCTTCTTTGGTGAGCTTTGCTTAAAAAGTAAAAAACTTGGTTTAAAAAATAAACCAACGCACATAACAAACCCTTTTTAAGCTGTTCTTAACCAAAATACATAAAGTGTGAACTAAAAATGTCGTATGAGCACTTACTTTGAAATGCGGGAATCATCTTCGTAGCACAGTATACGCACAATTTCAAATAAATAAAGATATCTGAACCAATACCTTCTGCAAATTTTCGACTGTCAATACTCTGGAGACGTTGGGGCTCTGACGACAGCCTTCTTCAGGCAAAAACAGAAAAATCACGTCACGTGAAGAAGACTGTCGTCTGAGTCCCAACATCTTCATAGTAGTGACAGTCGAAAATTTGCAGAAGGTATTGGTTCAGATGTCTTTATTTATTTGAAATTGTGCCTATACTTTGCTAAGTAGAAAAGTGTGAACTATGCCAAAGACGGCACATTCTGAATCTGAAAGGGCAATTTTCACTTATAATATCTAACTCATGTTACTTAAAGCAGTGACAAAACGCCTTATTCACTGCGGAGCTTGTATCTAGACAAGACCCGAAATTCACAGTAAAATTTCGCAAAAGCAGACAAAAAAAAGACATTCACTGCAATTGAAAAAAATTTGACAATTTTCTTTTTGAACATTTCAAAGGCACCAAACAGTTGAAACTGGGCCCAGTTCTGAATTCTACTTTTTTTGCCCCCTTCATTCAACCATTGACGTATAGCCGTAGTACGGGCAACGAGCTCCCCCCCCCCCCCTCTATCCCCAAACAAAATTCCTGTGCGTCCCACTGAACAGAAGCGATACAATTCACGTGTATACGAGAAATTCATTCCTGTGTCACATAAACGGCATAAAAGTATAATTTTTCTGCTGTGGAGCAAAATCATTCTTGCATTGCATACATTTCAGTGACGTCACTGCTGCACGACACAATCGCTTGTGTATCGGATGAAGGACGAACTCATCCTTGTGACCGTACTATACCACACGCCATGGCTGTTTGCTGTGACGTGCATATCACGTGACTGGGCTAGTCCAATCAGACGGCCAAACAGCCGTTGCTCTCGTTCGTCATTGGCTAACTCATGGTGACGTCACAGCAAACAGCCATTGCGCATGGTTTAAATACATAAGAAAAAAAAAACACGTGTTAACAGGGACGTGCACAGGCCCACAAGAGGGCAGGGGAATTTACTCGTTTTCAGGGTTTTCAAATATTTTTTGTGTGATGTGTTTCTAACCTTTTCTGTCCCTCTTTCCCCTTTCTAAAATGTTTACCATTTTCTGACCCTCTTTGCATCCCTTTCTTAGACTTTAAACCCTTTTCTGCCCCTCTTTGCACCACTTTCATAGCCGTTTTTGCCCCTTTTTTGGCTCTTTTTTGGCCCCTTTAAACCATCGCAAATTTCGGAAATTTTTGTACAAAAAAAGGGCACTTTGCCACGAGAGAAGAGGCTTGCGCTCCCCTTTCCGCCCTGTGCGCTCCTCCCTGTCTCTTGATACAAATTCTTAGAAATGGTCGGTAATGACGACACTGCTGTACGACGAAATCCAAGGGCGTCGATTTTTATAAAGTTGTGGGGGGGACATAGTAGTAGCGCCAACCAACTCCAGTGAGAGGGGGGGGGGAGAATATGAAAATTTACTGTGAAAATATGTGCTACTTTAGCAGAAGCCTGCGAATCCAGTTAGGGGCTTAGGGGGAGCGCTGCAAGCTCCCCAGCGGGGTCCGGGGCAGAGCCCCGGAAGCTGAAGCATTTTACGCTATATGAGAGCCTATTTTCGGCTTTCCGAGACACGTTTGCAACGCATTGTTTAACAAATTTCGGATGCTTTTCGTAAAAATTCTTTAGCATTAGAGGTCGTAAAACCCTAATTGTTAGCAAACTTCCGTTTTTTTACACATTTTATTTACAAATTAAATTCCCTGGTGAATTAATTTTTTTTTAATATTATTAAATTAACATATAGCTAACACTGAAAATTTAGGTTTGAAAAGTATTGTTGCTTACTTTTCAATTGGTGGAAGATTTAGCTAATGTTCCTGAATTAACCTAAAATTAACTGAATTAACTGAGAACTGAAAAAGAGGAAAAGAGCTATTAGCAAATCAAACCGGTAACTTAGTCTCAATATAAATACTTAGTCTTAGTATCAATTTTGATTCTTTGCTCGGTTTTTATGGAGTTGTATAGACTTCAACTGACGAAAACTAGGAAGGAAAGCTTAACAAGTTTTGTTCTGTACAAATTTATCTGACGTTTCGGCTATAATCAGAGCAAGAACAAACTAACCACCAGGCGACTTCAGTTAACGTTTCGTTGACAATCAAACAAAATAATTTGAAATCGGACACTCCTGTATCTTTCGTTTAGCTCTGTGCTCTTCCTGTTTTGACTAGTTTCGCACTAAATTACATTTTCACTACATTGGCGGAAGTGAAAAAAGCCTCACAAGCACTACATACCGAGTAGGGTTACGCAAACACAGTCGGAAAATAGTTCGAATTAATAGACAGTAAATAAAGTTTATATTTATGAAGCGACTAATAATGAAATGTATATGCTTCAATTGTTTGTGTGATGTTCATTTTTTTTACCCTAAAATTGTGTTACTTTAAATAAATATTTGTATAGAATAAAAAAATACCTGTTTTGCTTCAGTGGAGTGATATGCTTACATCCTCCATTTACCGTTAATCCGTCGTATTTGTGACTTAGCCGTGCAACTTAAATTCTTAACTTCATTACTACCCTGTATTAGGAACTGTTGACTCATAATATTGATGACCTGATTCATGCAATTGGGGAAAACGAAAGTACATTTTCTTGTTTCAAACTCGACGTGGTAAGCGTGATAAATAGATACTCATTTACAGCTTTGCAGCCTATTTCGTGGGGGGGGGGGGGGACGAACCCCTCAGTTTGAAAACGTGGGGGGGACGGTCCCCCTCGTCCCCCCCTGGATCGACGCCTATGACGAAATCAGTCTTGTGTAGCACAAGCGACATAAAAAGGTAACGTCACCTGTTTACAGCGAAAAGCAAGGTATCAAATATGTTGACGTTTTGTTCCCGAGAAACAGCATCATCCTAACACTCAACGGAAACCTATGTTGGGTTGATAGGTTGTTTACAAACAAGAGTCCCGATAAAATTGGCGATTGAAGGCCCGAGACGAGGAGGTCTGCTCATTCGAGTAGCCATAAATTCGAACTCAATATCCTGTTTGGATTTAATCAAATGCCTTCGCGAGTGCTTCAGGACCCGCCATTTCTCCAGGATTACCGGGAATTTCCAGCGGAACCACAGCAATATAAAGAGTTCGTTCGTCCCACTCGCTTGAAGCGTCAGCTCGATAACATTAATGCCGCCTTTCGGATAATTCGATCAATGTTTCGACTGAAGCAATGAAATGTTTTCCCCCCTTGCCGGCTTCGTGGAATAATTTTGTTACATTCTTATCGCGTCAGATCTGATCAAAACGAATTCCATTTTTTTTTTTAATCTTACCGGTAAAGCTCGTGCGTTTCTACACGTCAATACAGAAGGAGGGCTTCTAATGTAACGCTCACCAGATGAAATGAGCATTGTCGGATTGAGTCGCTCGGAAACCAGGGGATCCTTGGGGAGCCCCCCCCCCTCCAGTACAGGAGGCCCTTCTCAAAGGCGCGCCTGTTCACCATTTCGATAGCGTTGCCCACATTCTAAACACAGCATCCACGTTCCAGATTCTCCGTCATCCAATAGGCTAACGTAAGTCACGTGATCTGATTTGGCTACGAAAATCGGAGCTGCAAATAGTGTTGTGCCATTTCTAATTTACCTATATTTTCTTTATATTGCTCGAAGATTCTACGGTGCTGCATGCAGGAGTTCAAAGGGTGAAAAGGTGCCTTTAAACACACTTTTTTGTTGAAAAGGAATTTCTATGATAACTGCACCTCTAAGTTGCAGGAAAATGTTGAAATTAACGCAGATTTCTTAAAAATACGCTAACTTTCGGGATTCTGCCGCAGACCCCGTCCTATGCTGCAAAACTATATGCACCAAGCAGAAATTAAAAAAAAAATATTAATAGCAAATCCCAAATTAATAGATCTTATCATCCCCTGCAAAACTTTAAAGATTTCAGACAGGAGGACAGACTTATCGCCCAATTGACGCTCTATGTCTCGCGGAGGATGGAAGCGTGACGAACACCATCAAGATGATGACACTCAACAAGCAAGTGATCGACCGGAAGTGACTGTCGACGACACCAATGACATTCTGTGGTTAAGGTCTGAATTATTTCGTAGTTGAATGATTGAATCAAATGAGTTCAACTAAGTGCCGGTGCACACGTGCGGTCGCCGCATTTGCGGTCGCCGCTGCGGTACCGCATTTGCGGTTTGGTTTACGTGCCATCTGTTGGATACTGCACACGTACCTGCGTCGACGTTGCGGTACCGCCCGACGCTCGTGCGGTCGTTTTGCACCGCAATTCCCCCCCCCCCCCCCCTCAACGCAGCGGTACCACAGCGTTAAAAAAATTGCGTCTCTGAGTACCTTGGATGACTTGGGCGGTGCACACTTCCATCGTTTACCGCAAAAGCGTTACCGAAAATGGCGTCCAATTTCGAAGAAGCAGACATGGAATTGTTTATTGGGGGAGTAAAGAACTATCCTGAAATACAAAATGTTGCTGCAGAAATGATTGAAGACTCATTGGGAAGTAATTAAAGAACTTATCCGAATTTTTTAGTTAATCTGCAAAGGATGTATAACATTTTCCCCTGGTACGTCTTAAATTAGTACTTCAATGTACCAAAATTGGTCGCATTGGTTTTAAAATATATTTTTTTGTTCACGAGGTAGGCGAAAAAAGCAACATTGTCTCATTGGTTTCTAACTGTAATTTTTTGTACACGAGGTTAGGGAACCAAACGCGCACATACGTCACCGAAGCGGCACCACAGCGTCAACGCGCGCTAATAAAACGCACGTGTGCATTGATTGGATGCGTCACCGCAGCGGCGCCGCAGCGTCAAAAAAACGCACGTGTGCACCGGCGCTAAGGGCTGTAATACAACTCTGATGTATAATTAATAATAAACAAAAACGGAACGTTAAATGTTTAGAGTAAGGGTCTAAAAGTCAAAACCTAGAAGGAACACGGACAAGCTTTGACAGTAAGGGTCTAGGTATACAATTTTGTAAGAGGCTGGTAAGCATTAGACCCTTACTACCCGGTGGTCAGAAATAAATACATTTTGACGAAAAACTGGAAATTTTCCTACAAAGACCCATGTGATGATCCAGTGGTTGGTATACGTTTGCTGCTTTGTTTTATGTTGAAAACTATTTGTCCATTTATTAACATGGTAGGGTATTCTCAGCAGAGAGCATTACTGGTTATCCTCCACCGTAAATCTACGAAATATAATAAAAAATTCTAAAGCATCAAAAGAGACAATGCCAAACTTCACAAGAAAATTGTGTTCTTAAAGTTCTATAACAATATTCTAAGAACAAACAAACCTGATACAACCGTTCATACACATTCTGTCCGAATAGAGTAGACCTAAGCTAACCACCGGGTAGTAAGGGTCTAATGCTTACCAGCCTCTTACAAAATTGTATACCTAGACCCTTACTGTCAAAGCTTGTCCGTGTTCCTTCTAGGTTTTGACTTTTAGACCCTTACTCTAAACATTTAACGTTCCGTTTTTGTTTATTAATTCGTGTTACTTTTAGAATTGCAGCTAAACTGTAAAACAGTGCAGTTATCGGTCCAAATTGAAAGTTTAACACAGAAACCCTAGGCTGACTCTTACTAACACTGTTAATAATTGAAACAAATCCTTTAATCTTCAGTCTTGCAGCTGGCGTTTGCAAATTGGCATTGTTGCATAATAACAATGTTTAAAACAATGTAAAACAATCAATCTGGTCGTTTAGAGCTCCATAACCCCTGAACCACTTGACCAATTAGAAAATGCCTTATGGAAAGGGCACATCTACAGAGCAATACCTGTAAAATGAGCTAAGAACCAGATTCATAGGACAAATGGTTTGACCTGTAGAGAGGACAGACGAAAGTATCCCCAGAACAACAACAACAAGAAGCAGAACAAGAAGTTGTCTATTTGGCCCCTCTCTGTATCTCGGGTTTGGCTGGACCGAATTTCACAATTTTTGGACTGTAGAGAGGCCTTGACTGGTCGAGGCTGGATTCCAAATTTGGTTTTAAAATGTTCACTTTTGACGGAGTTATAAGCTCTCAAAGTTGAGAGTTTAACACAGAGACCCTAGGCTGACCCTTACTAACACTGGCTACCGCCAGTGTTAATAACAATAACAGATAAAATTCTAAGTGGTACACCCAACACTGCGGTTACGTGTCTGTTAAAAAGAAAGTCTTTTCAAGTAAGTGTAGACAGTCTCTACACAACGGAATCTCTTAGCGACGGAGATCAATTTTACCAATTGTTATTGCTTAAAAAAATGTCTGTACTCACGCAAACATTAGTTCACAAGAGATAAACAAACAAAAAAAACTTTAGCAATAAATTTTTAACTCGACGTTTTGGTTGCAACGCGCATCAAACAACTGTAAGAAGTCCCATCTAGAAAAAAAAAAAACCCTCCAAGTTTTGACTTCTTTTGATAAATCTCTAGTTCCGGATTGTTTTTATGGATTACAGATTTTTTGTTTTGTTTTTGTTTTTATAATTTTTTTAATTCAGTTTTTTTTTCTAATAAATGGTGGCTAAAGTTAAAACTCAAAAGAAGGGGAAAAAAAACAGAATTTATGTACGGTTTCATATGGTGTTCGGTATAGTTTTGGATCATTTTTGCCGCGTTTTTTATTTGGATGGTTGTCATCAGAATGACTAAAGACTGAAAGAAAATTTGTTTCAAAAAAACGTCTTAGCTTGGTTTTCATTTTTTTTTTACTTCAAATGTAGACTTGAGGTTGTCAACAACAAACAGAGAAATTGATTATGGTTGCCTCAAGGTTGCCTGACGGCCATTTTGAACGGGACTCCTAAGTTTGTCCGACGAAAAGACAAATCGGGAAGAAGGGAGAGCAGGAATGATTGAAAATGGATGAGGCAAGACTCCAGGACGAACCGGGATGATTTAGTGTGGATGAAACAGGACTAAACGTATCAAACTAGAATTAAGCTGAATGGTATATTTAGCAAGCTAAATGGAGATTACATTTAGCAAACCGGATAAAACTGGTTGAAGGTTTTTGTGAAACTGCGTCACAGAGTGGAGCTAACATTCGACTCAAACGAAACTTATCCCATTACCGTAAAAAGTTTCAAAAATCACGAAAATCTTGCTGTTAAAAAAAAAAGTAATGAAATTAAAAAAATTATCCCTTTGCACACCAGAGCGATGTGTTTGGGATGAAAATCTTTGTTGCAAAGTAAAAGCCAGAACGTGCACACATAAACACATTAAAACAGGACGTTTCGGCTAATCTCAGAGTCATTATCAAGAGTAACAAGTAAAAACAAATTAGAAAAAAAAAACACACACAAGAAAGCCATGATTCAGGTTGCAAGTAAAACATTCATCTTAACAAGGTAGGACTTGCTAGGACATGTTAAAAACGGACAGAACCGATAAAAAAATAGTAACATTTTAAAATAGAAGGGACTTTGATGTGTGTTTGTGGCTAGCACCAGACGAAGAGTCAGTTATGAACTTAAACTTCGAGTTTTAATGTGTGTATATTTTTTATTGTGTGCACTTACGGTTTTTTACTTTGCAACACTTCTCAAGGAATTTTTAAGTTTTATTTGGGATGAAAAGAAATAAAAGAAACCCACACGCAAAAATGGAGCATTGTGTGCAATTCCTGTCAACCACAACCGAGTTTTCAACGGCTTGGAATGTAACCAAGGCGGACATAGAGTGAATAAAGCACAGATCATGTGTGTGTCCATTATAAACCACAGATCATGTGTGTCTATTATAAACGGGTTCATCCGTGTATGGTCATGGTAGTAAGGGGATATACTTAAACGTATGTACGCACAGGGCCTTTGTATTTATTAACTGGTACTGTGAGATAAATAAATATAAATACTAATTTATGAATACAAGTAGCAAATAAAATTGCAAATTTTTGAGTCCATACGTTATACGTAAATGTTAGATATTTTTTTTTATTTCTGATCCAGTAATTCATAATTTTACCTGTTGTAATTTTATGTGCATTAATTATTGATTAGTTATTTACAATAATACATAGGCCTATATAAAAAAAACATTAAAGGTAAAAATATTTAAAAAAAAAAAAGAATATGCCTTGACATGTAAAGAACCCGTAAAGAGTTGATAAAACTCAAATCTAAAATTATCGGTTACTTACATCACTTATTCTATTATATAGGTGAACAAGACTCAACCGGAAGTGGTTGAAAATTAAATAAGTGTTGTATCTTATTGCGTGTTCCTTGCCTATTAGGGGCAAACTTTTGTTTTCAAATCGACTTTTCTGCAAATTAATTCAACTGTCTTAAAAGTTAAACAGCATTTCAAAACAAATAATTTTCACAGATACCTACCAATGCTCCTCAGCAAAGCGCCAGCTAAGTTTGCCCGTGCAGAGTAACTATTTCAGTAAGAACATGTTACTGAAATCTTTAAATAAATCTAATTTACTCTCATTTAATTTACATGTATTAATTGTTATTGTTACTGTTATTGTTGAATTTTACATGTGCATGACTACATACGATTAATTATAAACGTGAAAATTTACTGATATAAAATTCCTCCTGGAAAAAAAAAATGACAGATGTAGGTAACACTGTGCGATTTTTGGTACGTTCACAGACCTATGAAAGTTGTGATATCCACTGAAAACCTAAATTGGTGTGAGAAAAGCCGTGACGTTTCCAAAAAGGGTCGGCCTTTGAAAGTAGAGATATTATTCAACCAGGGAAAGGCCGCCAAGGTTAATCATCAACTAAGTTAATCGTACCGACTAATAGTTCGAAAATTAAATGAAAAATTGAAGATTGATGCCACGAGTAGGAATATTCTAGTTTTTATTTAACTATCGAACTATTAGTCGGTGCGATTAACTTGGCTGATAGGATTAACCTTAATTTTGGCGGCCTTTTGTCTGTTTGAATGATATCACTACTTTCAAAGGCCGACTGTTTTTGGAAACTTGGCTACTTCTCTTATAACAGTTTTGGTTTTGGATGGATTTAATTTACTCTAAGTTAATCTTTTCGAGATTGAAGAGACTTTTTGTATTTATTTATTTTGGTAAAATGTGTATACTTATTTTAGTAAAATAAATCTATTAGCTGGCGGAATAAACCTAACAACTCAGTCTACATCCCTGGAGGTGCAACTAAAATTAATTTTTGCCCAGTAATGTAGTCAAGGCATCTTCTGGTCACCCTCAAAACTACGTAACTTTGGGTAAAGTAAATCCCACAGTTTAAACACAACAGTGCTACCCCTCTCACATCCTTTCTCAGTTTTCTAGTTAGTGTATTTAAAATCAGTTTTCTTGATAACCATCGCAAGACCAGACTACAACGAATGCTTCATTACGCCCGATTCAGAATTGTTTAACATCTTCGCACGAGCGCTCTGATGGACCCACCTTCCAACGGACTAACTTTAAATCTAATTAGGCTAGCTTCAGACAGCTTCCATTCCCCTTAGACTTAGTTTGCGCTGACAGATACGGAGTTCTGGACTGCCTGACATTATGAAAACAGACGTGATCTAATTACTGGAGACGAACTTTGAAATGCGTGAGGCTAAATACGTAACGAATTTGTTCACTAGACAACTTTGACTGATCTGTAGACTAATCTGGATGCATATACGTCATGAGATGAGACGTGAAACTCCGAGACGAGTTAAAATGTTTTAAACTAATTTTAGACTCTTAATTGTGCATACAGTGACAGGTTACACATTTTCTGTTGTTTTATTTTATTGCATACTCATCTACTGCAGTCTACTTATCCCCCCCCCCCCTGGACATTCCTCACCTTAAATTTAATTTTAGTTTGTTCCACATTATGTTTGCAGGAAACTGACTGTGTGAAGTCACGTTACCTTGCATTCCGAGTGAAAAAAACATGTGGATATCACACTTGTGAGACCTTACACAGTTACTGTTAAGTGCATGCGAGTGGGATATTTACGTGTTTTTTTTTTTTTGCATTCGTATAGTGGAAGGAAACGTCGCATCATACAGTCAGTTTCCTGCAAACATAATGTGGAACAAACTACAGAGCAGTGACATTTTCCGCCATATTGGCACCAGATTGGCACCAGCATGGGTTTTTGGAGGGCATAACTACAAGGTGCACTACATAAAAATGGAGAGAAAAACAACGCAAGAGCGGATTTCTTAGGTTTAAAATAACGTTGTTTTCACCAACAACAAAAATTGCGCGTTTTAGGTCTAACAAATCACTTTTCACAGCATCGGCTTCAGTATGACGCCCTTCTGTTTCTCTCTGCAGTGCCCCTTGCAGCTAACCCATTAAGGCTCCAGCATAGAGTTATATACAATACTACTACGTCGTGTCACCTATAGGAATGTTACTCCCTTTTTATTAAAATTGGACTACTGTCTGTTCCGATATCAACGTAGGTATATTTCTACTATTTGCAGGGTTTTCAACAAACAGTAAGTGGGAGTCACTTTGAAAACTAGCTTCGAAATTTCAACAGTTAGCCAGTCTTATCCCATCTTTCCCTCGATTTGTTGTTCCTGGATAAGAATATTAATTGAAAATTTCTAAAATTTGTGTTTAAAAGGGCTCATAGTTCTTCGTTTTGTCCTTAATGTTTACTGTAATTCGTTATACAATACTTATACGTATTTTGTCAGCAGTAAATAATCATGGGAGTCATAGTGTATTTTTTAAATAACTTTTTAAAATTTTTTCATCCCTCCGAACACATGCTAAACCAAACAGAATGATCACACGGGATTCTTGAAATCCAACATCGAAACAAAATAAGTCCGAATTCGTCTTTTGTCCATGGGGCAAAACCACAGCTCCGCCTAATTTGTATAAAAATCTATTCCCTATAAGAGTAGCAAGACAGTTGAAACTAACTATTGTTAATATTGTAGCTTGGTGAAATGAACAAAAGAAACGTAGCAGGTTACTGGATATGGGCAGGCTGATGAAGGCATACGACGAAATGTATACTCCTTTACGAAGCCTCCCACTGACTTCCGCTTACCTGGGCGAACGAATACTACGTGGGCGTAGCAGCGCAAGCGACGCGTCACGTCTGCAATGCAGTACCGAACCTCGTCAGTATGAAACAGAATCACAAATTACTGTAAAATAACTGACGGCGTCGTCTTACATTTACTGTAAAGATGCGTATGAAAATATGCCGGCTTAATAGTCTTTTGCTAAATTCCGACTTTTGACTGCTGAACCGGTCGTTGAATTCATCGTTGGAAATTTGAAACAACGAATAGATGGTCTAACTATGCACTTTTGGTCTGTGCGCATCTTGCTTGCACACAACCATAGGTTATATTAACCTGGTTGTCTACATTACTTATCCATGATTGGCCATTGCTGCGTATCTTTTAGCTTCTCATAATTGTACAGCCAATCAATGCATCAACATATCACCAACTGTACGTTGTATAAGCTTATACATTACATTAAACTGAGTCTCTCAATAGAGCAGTGACATTTGCCGCCATATTGGCACCAGTATGGGTTTTGGAGGGCATAACTACAAGGTGCACTACATAAAAATGGAGGGAAAAACAACGTAAGAGCGGATTTCTTAGGCTTAAAATAACGTTGTTTTCTCCAACAACAAAAATCGCGCGGTTTAGGTCTAAGAAATCACTCTTCACAGCATCGGCTTCAGGATGACGCCCTTCTGTTTCTCGCTGCAGTGCCCCTTGCAGCTAACCCATTAAGGCTCCAGCATAGAGTTATATACAATAATACTACGTCGTGTCACTGCTCTATACGCAGTCAACACCTGTTGTTTGTCCCTTTACTTAGTATAGTAACCAGAATATGTAGGTCCAGATATATATCAGTAGATACGTAAAACTGTAAAGTGTAGTCACAGTGTACGTTATTGCGAGTCTGGTTTCCAGAAAACACTTGCCTAAAATTTGAACTCTGTGAGCTTAGCTGTAGGTTCACGGCATATTGCTGAACATCAGTTGCCTTGAAAGGTTAGGACAAAATTTAAGTCCGAATTTTTATTTCAACGCGAAAGTTGCAGTTTACGGTTGTGAAAAATACACGTTTGTTTCTATATTTACGGCTCGGATGGTGTGCACGCCGTAAATCATACGAATACGGAACTTGGAAGTAAGTAATGAATGATGATTAAAGGTATGTGAGAATTTAAAGAAAATAGTCAGCTCTTCCCTCTTGCATAAACAGGCGCTAATCAAGAGATTATTCTACGTGAAATTTTTGTGCAAATGCACAGCTGCTTAAGCGTAGATAAAGAGCTGTACTGCAGTGTACTCTTCGAAATGCTCAGGACATAAATGGGCATAAACACTTGTTGTGAATTTGCTTTACCTCATACAATGGACAAGCAGCCACTCTGTCTAATTAGACGCGTTGCTACTACAGTGCTGTATCAGCATACTTTAATGAACAAACTCAGTCTAACTTGACGTAGCACTTCTGCAGTGCTTTATAAACGTAATTTAATGAGAAAACTGTGTCTAATTTGACGTAACGCTTCTGCCATGCTTTACAGCATACTTTTAATGAGCAAACTACGTCTAATTTGACGTACGATTCTGCAGTGCTTTGTCAGCATATTTAATGAGCAAACTCCGCCTAATTTGACGTAAAGCATCTGCAGTGCTTTGTCAGCATATTTTAATGAGCAAACTCCGCCTAATTTGAAGTAACGCGTCTGCTGTGCTTTACGGCATACTTTAATGATCAAAATCCGTCTAATACCATGTAACGCTTGTGCTGTGGTTTATCAACTTACTTTAATGAGCAAGTAAAGTCTCATTTGATGTAACGCTTCTGCAGTTCTTTATCAAACCAACCAAGAAAGAAATACAAACCTGTTACCGTTGCATCTGCATTTAGGTATCCCTAATCAAACCCATCCGGCTTTTTATCCTGACCAACTTTTTTACTAAAGGACAAGTTGAAAATAAAAATGAATTTACTTTGTGCCCCGTCTTGCCGACGAAGGCTCTGTTAAAACAATGCATAGCTTAACTTGACTTTGACTTTGACTTTATTGAGCTGAAAGACCTCAGAGATCATGTGGTCAGAACTAACCTACTTAACAAGCTTAACCTAACTTAAAACTGTAACAACTTGAAAAACCAAATAACCGTTGAAAACCAAACAACCAAACAACCGCACCTAACCCAGCAGTAGAAACCCCACATAATGAACCAATCCAAACGTGGGCGAGCAATCAAGTAAAACGGCCTGTGGCTTTGCACAGCTTCAAAGGGTTTCAAAGGGTGCAACGAGCGTTAACCACTCCTGGTCATCTGCCCGAAGCCCAGCTTCCAGGAAGACCAAACAATGTCGCAATTTTACTTCTTTCCTCAAACAAACGAACGGCGTGATGATACCGTAGCATTTGGAAATGTGAAGATTTTATGCAAGTTTTTCAATTAAAATGTTTCTCTCGTATCGAGCTTAATAATTGTGAAGACGCACGATGTGTCCTTACTTCACAGTTTCTTTACTCCGGCTAAATGTTTTAGCCAGAGAAATTTATCAGAAGGCAACAAGACGTACTCTCAAGAAAATTACTGTTAATTTTGATCGTGGTCTTCTCACGTGGTGTTGGTTGGTTTTGAACTGCACTGCAAATGCGTGATGTCAAGTCTGGACTGAGATGACTACCTAGCAAGCGCCCAGGTACATAGAAGCCACTGGAGGCTTTAGAAACTTACGTAGTTAGAGCACAAATAGAAAAAGCATACCACATCGTTAAGCAGGCATTGCTTAACGTGCTCATTCAGCATTTAGTGCTCCGTTTTACGCTCACAAGTCACAAGGAACAGTCACAAGGACCACTGTTTTCTAATATGTCTTTGTGACCGTCATAAAACGAAGCTATAGAGCAGTGACATTTGCCGCCATATTGGCACCAGTATGGGTTTTCGAAGGCATAACTACAAGGTGCACTACATAAAAATGGAGGGGAAAACAACGGAAGAGCGGATTTCTTAGGCTTAAAATAACGTTGTTTTCTCCAACAACAAAAATCGCGCGTTTTAGGTCTAAGAAATCACTCTTCACAGCATCGGCTTCAGTATGACGCCCTTCTGTTTCTCTCTGCAGTGCCCCTTGCAGCTAACCCATTAAGGCTCCAGCATAGAGTTATATACAATAATACTACGTCGTGTCACTGCTCTATCCATGCTGAATGAGCACGTTAAGCAATGACTGCTTGATGATTTAGTATATTTCTATTTGCACTACGTAACCTTTTAGCCGAAGTTGTGCTGCGAACGGTCAATTCTTGTAACTTGTTGTTGTAATTTTACTTGATATTACATCTTACAGTCGTAAGGCAAAAGTGAACAGAAAGTATTTGAGAGTCGACGTGTCCAAATGCTTAATTTTCTCTCCATTGGCGAATTCATATTGCAGAAGCGTACTTAAGCTAGTATTTAACTATTTCTAGAGATCAGTGTTACATACTAGCTTAAGAATGCTTCTGCAATATGAATTCGTCAATGAAGAGAAAATAAGCACATGGACAGGTCGACTCTCAAAACTTTGTGCTCACTTTTGCCTTACGACTGCAAGATGTAACTTAAAGAAAATTACAACAGCAAGTTACAAAAAATTGTCCCTTCGCAGCACAACTTCGGTTTCTGAGGTACGAAAGAGGAAAATTCACTGATATGCGAGGTGGAAAACGACACCTTTTCCTGAGTAAAACGACACCGTTTTACAGTGTAGACACTATTTTACTTAAGAAATAGTGGTGCTTTACCGAGGTTAAGGCAAAGAGACCGTAACTGCAGGTAACCTCGTTTTCTGCTCAATCGTGTTGTTTGCAGATACTGCACTGCACTGCAGATACATGACGTCATGTCTTGGTGCAGGCGTACGCCCACACAGTATAATCCCACGTCGGGTATTCGGGAGTTAACCAAATCCTTTCTAAAGCCGTAATTCTGCAATGTAGGTATTGCCAGGCTTGGCAGACTGAGCCTTGAGAATAATTGTCCTCCTGCAACACGAATTCGGTTTAACAAGGTCAGCAAATTCATTACTGTGGACGTCCATACTCTCCAAAATGCAGCTTATTTTTGCCATATAAGACAAAAACTTCAAGTATATATGTTACAGAAGCAGTGCAAAGAATTGTTTATTCACGGCACAAATTCGTTCATCAAATTCAAGAATTGTAAGATTCAACGCTGTTTTGCAGTATGGTGCCGTTTGCGTAGCGAAAGGTGCTGTTCTAGCCTAAAAGGAACAACGACCTGCGCTCAAGTAAATTTCTCTTGTTCTTCCCACTTGATTGGTTCGGTATTGCATTGCAGAGAGTGTGACGTCAAGTCTTTGCAGGGGCGCCCGCCCACACAGTATGCTCTCGCTCAGGTAATCGTAATGTAAGGAAAACCTTTAAGTCTGCAATACGGAAACGGTCGGTCTGAGCTGAAACAGACGAATTCAGCAACACAAATTCGCCTGAATAAGGCCAAAAAGTGCAAACTCAGCAGTGTGTACGTGAACAGTCCCAAAATGCTATGTTTAGTTTATCTATTAGGACACGAGATGAAACTTGAAGTAAATTACAGCAGCAAGACACAAAAATTGTTGTACCTTCGCTGCCCAATTTTGGTCACTAACGGTGAAAATTGGAAAATTCTTTACCATTTACATTACTTACGTTGCGTTTTAGGCTTGAAGTCCTGTCCTCAACTAAATGCTTGATATTCTTGACACTTATGCTGATTGGCTCGGTACTGCATTGCAGGTGCGTGACGTCATTCTATGCGGAGGTGTATACACCCACGCATTTTGCGCCCGCTCAGGTAAGCGAGAGTCGAGGATCGTCTTTCTAAAGACGTGTGGCTTCAAAACCGGCCAACGACAAGCTTAGGAAACTGTGAACTGAACACGCTTAACAAGTTTGTAATCAAATTACATTTTGGAAGATTGCTTTTGTAGTCCAACGACCTACCAAACTTTGGCGGTCTGTTGAATCACAAAAAGGGACTTTTAAAACCTTCTTGTATAAGCCAGTGATTTCGAGTTAGATCAGCAGGTATGACTACTTCTCGTACCATATTGTGTTTAGAAGCTAGTTTCGATAAGAGAGACCAAAACTGTTAGAAGACCGAAAGGTCTCATAGACTTCTGTAAGTTATTTTTTTTTCGTAGCTAGCTTAAGAGGAGATGGTGAATTCACATACATGTAGTGTTAAATTTAATTTCGTCCTCTCCTAACGCCCAAAAGGCATATCCGTGTGTTACAAACCTTCGACGTTTCGGTGAAGAATCCAGGCTGGAACTAAAAACTGGCTTTACTAAAGTGTTTCATCAGTTTGAAATAACTGCTAAGTGACATTCTTCCTGGAGCAAAGGGAAGCATTTACAGACACCAACGTATTGTTTTTGAGGATGCGGAGGTTCAGTCATCATGAATGCTTGTAACTGCGTTCCAATCTTTAAAAGAAGGAGTGCACTAAATAATTTTAGATTTAACGTGTCCTATAGGATAATAACTTATTACAACTCATTATAACTTACTATATTACATTTATTTATTTTTAATAGCTGAGTTATTGCCTTATTAGTGTTTTGGTGGTCTCTAAACTCCAAAAATAGAAACAAATCACCTTTTGGGGGATTTTCTACAATACTTTTAATAAGTAGTCAGCACTGCTGAAAAATGCGCAGGCTAGGCATTGAAGGAAACTCGTAAAACTCGCGCAGGCGTGTTTTGTCTGCATATAGGATTACCATTTAATTCTGCTGTTTTATCGAAAGATCATAGACTAAACTGTGTGATATGTTTGTGTACCTATTCTTGGTGCTAAGCCACGAAATGTAACTTCCACTAAATTGTAACAGCAGTTTTCAAAGCAGTACCTTCGCAGTGATACTAGAAACAGAATAAATTTCATAACAACAGGTACACTTGACTACAAAGGTGCTGTTTCGCTCAGCCCCAAGCAAGACGGCCGTGCCCGGTAGTAAATTCCTCATGCATTTGAAACTGTTCTGTCGACGCTTGTTGTAAGGTTCGCAATTGTATTGCAGATGTGGTCGTCACATTTTTGTGGAGATGCCCGCCCAATACTCGAATTTTTATTTTGAGCATATACTGGCTACGATTTAAAAATCGAGAGAATCATGCAATATGGTCGGCAAACACTAGAGCACTCTTGAGCCACAGTTCTGCAGTATCCCACTTACATTAAAAAAAATGCACATCCTTGTATCACGTATCCTTGACTAGCCCTTACCTAAGTGGTCAAGGATGTATGAAACAAGAATGTGATTTTTTTTTTAATGTATGGGGGATACTGAAGAACTCAAACTCATGAGTACAGTATAGTGTTTGATGATCATATTATGAGATTCTGTCGATTTTTAAATCGTGGCCAGTAAAAGCTTAAAATAAAAATTCCACTGGCGTCTAGAATCGAACCATCTGAGTGATTAAAATGCAAATTCGACTACTGCCTGGAATCGAACTGGCACCTTCACATCCTCAGATCTATTAACCAACAGATTTACTTAACTGAGGTATGACCACATGAAAGCTATCTTTATTTAAAATTCTGTGTGTAAGGGGGATGCATTTTTGTATTACAAAAATTTGCTAATCGAGGCGTTTTTTTGTTTTTTTGTTTTGGGCCGTACGATAGGAAGAAGCCTGAATACTGTCCAATACTCGTCGTTCCTCTTTATAATCTCCTGGTTTAGTTTGTGCTTTTGTAGTTTGTGAGCACAAGAACCAGTCTTCCTAATTTTTCAAATTTAGCAAATTATAAAACTTAATTTCAAGCCAATTGAATAAGCAAGGCCAAAACTGCTATACGTAACAGACAGGTCTCACAGAAGTTGTGCTCAAGGTTTCTTTAAACGACAATAAAGTGTTTACAAGAAAGGTAAGCTCAACACACCCATGTGCATAAGAAACACTTTTTTTTTTATTTATTACAGTAACCTTTTACCGAACATGCTGCGAATAGAAATTAACACTCCTCTAATAAAAAAAACATTTTTTGTTGGGGGAGGGGAGGAGATAGCGAGTGGGAATGTTGAGCTTACTTTTCGCAAATTACTGAACTCACAACGCTAATCTTTATAATCATAGCACTTATTCTGAAGAATATTCCATCGACAGTGAAAGTCTAATTTCTACCTAACGCCAGAAAGGAATAACTCATTTTCAGCCGTAAGTGTTGATGTTTCGTTGTAAAAGTCTTAGTGGCTGACAAGAAAAGACACGTCTTCACGCATATTTGCATCGCTGCAGTTTTTTCATTTCATTTTTCTGGCAGCAAGGGAAAGATTTACTCGCCCACACAGAAATACCAGTTTGAGGAAGCAATCGTATTTCACTGATGTCTAGGTTCTGACGATTTTGTAAACTATTTTGCAATGTACATAAATTATAAAACATGGGTTTGCCTTTTTCACTCTGTCAGATCCAGTTGGAATCAGTTTTATTCTGTGGCGATTCACTCACTAACTTAAGAAAAACAAAATTCGGTAAAATAAGTTCGGTTATTCACAAACGGGGGCCGGTTTAGTTATCACAGAGTTTACCATGCCTCAGGTAAATTGTTGCTATCTTCCAATCTTTTCTTTCCACGCGTATTGGTTGGTTCGGGACTGCACTGCAGCTGCGCGGTGTCATGGCTGTGCGGGGGTGTACACCCACGCAGTATTCGCTCGCTCAGGTGAACCCGAGTTTAGGGGTCAGATTACTAAACGCGGAAGTCTTTAGAAACATGGGATCCTTAGTATTTCCCCCATAAACATGTGCTTTCAAGTTAGCAGGTGTGGCTACTTCATGCGTTAGGAAGACTAAAGCTGCTAGAAAATGGAATGTCTCACGTATTTAGGATTTCGTAAGGTTTCTTAGCGACATTACCATTTCTTCAGTAGTTGACAGAGAACTTCAGCTGATAGTGTTAAAAATCAACTTCGCTCCGACACAAAATGTGAAGTGTTTCCCTTGTTTTGCTAAACTATTCAATAACAATACTTAAATTTAAGGGAAGTTTTTTTTGGGGAGGCTAGGGAGGGGGGAAAGCGAGGTCCTGGAAGGGCATTAGGTTATAGCTTCTCAAAGATTTCTTCTTAATCAGTTACATCTGCTGTATTGAGGATGACTACTATTCACCACTATTGAAGTAAATGCTAAGAAATAGTCCACTTCAAATTGAACACACCCAAAAAAATTTTAATTTAAACTAGCTTATAGTGCACCTCTTATAAAATGAGACACTTCTTTAATTGTTGCACTATTGATTTTTTACCCTACTGATGACTTGTCGTTGCGATAGTAATCCTGCTCAGTACGAGAGGAACTTAGGTGGTCTTCAAACGCCAAAAATGGAGAAAAGTTATCTTTTTAGGGTTTCTGGTATGTGAATAATCTGTAAAAACACTCTTATAGTAATACAAGATGTGATACTGATCCGTGTTGTGTTTTTATTGACACCTGTTTGGCTTGATGCTGTGTTCCATTATGTGTTTAGCTTGTGACCAAAAATCTGGGGAAAAAATAACTGGCAACTGAATAAAGCGCATGAAACCCGCATAGTCGATCTGTATTATGGGTGGTAAGGGTTGCGACATAACTCGTCCATATTTTCAAAGATAAAATAAAAATAAAAATCATTAGTGGCACTATTTTGGGTTCCCTTTACCCGTTCTAAAAAAATATTGCCAAATCCAGTTTGTCAGAGTTTCTGTTTATTCAGCCATTTGGAAAAATTAAGTAGTGTAAGAAGTAAATCAAAGATTTTTTTTTTACTTACCTTATGTTGAAATTTCCCGGCTACATCTTATTTATTTTGCTCTGTATTTTCAATCGTTGATTTTTATGCTAATTTAATTGCGACGTTAAAACTTAGCAGAACCCCCACCACCCAATAAAAGACAAGAAAAATACTTGAGTATCATAGATATTATCTTCAGCGTTGCTGCAGCTGGTTTTTCATCAACTCGGAAGATTAAATATTTTAAAATTACCTGCTACCCCGTAAGAGTTCAGTTGTGTAAAGCAGTACACTGTTAAACGGGTACTCTTTTTTTAATTTTTTATAACTGCTTGTACAGAACTTAGTTCGTCTTAGACTGTCGAAGATTTTCTCGTCTAGCATCGCAATACGAATGCTCCAAACTGTCCATGAAAACGTTCGAGTACCTGTGAGACGCTCGAGCAGACACGGTACATGAACTAAACGTCTGTGTGTCTGCTCGAGGTTTCAAAGTCAAAGTAACAAAATATATTTTCAATTTAAATTGCATTGTGTGTTTGATGCAATGTAAATGCCAAACACAGGTTGGGAAGCTGGTCTCTTGTAATCTCTAGGTAAGGTGACAATTAAAAATATAACTCTATAGGCACTGAGTTTAAGCAAGAATTTACAGGGGTTTAACTAATAACACATGTGAAAGGGACGTACATCAAGTTACTGTCAGTTTGTTAACTTACCATAACTTTCTTTACTGTTCTCTTGATATTGTTCCTATTGTTGCTGCTTCCACTGTCCATGATAACGGCCTTTGAAGGGATCAGCATGGGAAAGAATGGTTTCCTGCCAGGCTTTGGTGGCCTCAAAAGGGGGACTTCTTTTTGACCTCCTTGTTCATTCATGTCGACTTTGTGTGTAGATGCGGTTTCTTCGGAACTGTGACTAGAAGAGGTGGATGTGGATTCTGAAGATGGGTAAACTGTTGTCGCTGTTGTTGTTAAGTCCATGTCAGACTTCTTTACTGCAGTTTCTTTGAGTTCTTCTACCATTGGATCTTGTTCTTCTTCAGAAATTGTGCCAAAGACTGGTGGAGACATCTGTGGACTGTGTTCTTGGTCCATCTGCTGTGTAAGTACTTGAATCAAGGCTTCGGTTAGGGCTTCTAATCCCGCTGCGTTGGCATTCATGGTAAGACGGGGATTGACGACGGCAACTGGTACTTCGGCATCGTACCACGTCGCTGCGTTGGGTACTGGCGGCTCTGCGGGATCTTCCCAGTTACTGCCAATGGACTCGTACGGGAGAAGACGTTTGTTGAAGGGTGGCTGCGACCTGGCCAGCTGTTCCCTTAAGATGTCCAGTTCTGTGTAAGCAGGTCTTGGTTCAGCGTAGTCTCCATAATCAGGATACCCGTATGCCGCAGGTTCGTATTCAGGCCTAGATGGTATTGGTTGAAACTGTGGCTGCGGAAGTTGAGGTTGTGGCTGAGACCACATGAGGAGATCTTGGAAGTCTTGCTGTGGCTCTCGTGGCCTTGGCTCATACATCGGGTATGCAAGAGAATGCCAGGCAAGGATTAGAAGAACGGTGAGGAGAATGGATGCCGAGGAATACAGCATGATGAACGCGGCTGCAGAAGATGAAGAAGAAAAAAAGAATTATTATAGATCGCTAGCAAAAATTATACAGTTATATTAATTCACCTGAACAGTGAGTGGCATTAGATTGTTGAGAAGCATGTCGAGAGTACCAAAGTTAAGAGATTCTCTCTTTTGTTCATACTATTTGCAAATGGATACAGACATTAATATTTAAACTCTGGAAGCAACAAATTCCGAACCCACGACATCTGGAATCCCATATAGAGACAAGAAATTGGCAGAAGTAAATTTGAATTTTATTCACTTGTTCGGTTGATATTTAGCCAATTTTCAAGTCATTGTGAAAACTAACGAGAAAGACCTAAAAGAAAAAAAAAGGAAATAATGACTTTTCTTGTGGTCATTTCTCAATGGCAGACGTTTCTTAAGACACCTCAGGTACAGTCGGTGAGAACCTGAAATTTCTTAAATATCCCTGTTAATAGGGACCAGAATAATCCGGTATCTTCTGGGTTAATCAGGAAAATTATTAAAAAAAACTTTTCTAGTAAAATTTTCTACTGGGAGCATTTTCAAAGATGTGAAACGATTGAAGTTATGCAGTTAACAGACAACAGGCGCTTGACAGGTCTCAACCACTTGCTAAATCTTTTCAGTTCATAGCGACGCAAAATTGTTTAAAATGGTCAGCAGCAAGGGCGTCAACAGAAAGCCTCAAAGCTGTGTAAAGAAATCAAGGACCTCCGTCGATTCCGCTTAGCTTCAAGCACCATCGGTGGGCAGTTAATTCGTAAACATTATCCTTTCGAAGTGCTGGTTCCCCCCGCCCATCAAAGCTTCTGAATGCTTGAATGAATTTGGGGCAGAGTGCCAAAACATGAAGAAGGACGGCTGCGTTTTGGCGGTTACACGACCGGTTGCAAGAAATCAACAATAACATTTAGTTTTTTTTTCTTTCTGTAGCGGCGCCAGAAATGAAACTAACGGCTAAAGGGAAGGAAATGTTTCAAGGAAACATCCATCAGGAAGATGAAAGGGATTCCGTCTAATCCATCACGCCGAAATGAATTACAGCATATTTGAAAAAAAAAGGAAGTCGTATCACTAATTTGAAATGGAGAACTCGACAGTTTGCAAGTTAAGACCTTTATTGTCAAAGGGTATTGTTAAAAACACAACGAAAAGGCTGTATGTATGTTTGTTTTGGTTTCAGGGACTGATAATCTTTTGAGGTTAATGTTCCGCGATAAATCAGTCAATCTATCAATCGAAAAACCTGGGAATTCATTCCGGGTGTTGCAGATGTAGAGCCTTAGGGCTGTGTCAGGCAGATGACCGGGTGCAGTTAACGCTCGCTAAAACTATTTGACCATTTGAAGCCAAATGAACTCTTTGGAAAGCCAAATGGGCTGGAAAAGTGATAAATGAATACGGATGCAAACCTATTTACGTTGCCTTGTCAACTTCGCTTCGACACAAAATGTGAAGTGTTTCCCTTGTTTTGCTAAACTATTCAATAACAATACTTAAATTTAAAGAAGGTTTTTTTTTTGGGAGGCTGGGGAGGGGGGAAAGCGAGGTCCTGGAAGGGTATTAGGTTATATTTCCTCAAAGATTTCTCCTTAATCACAGCTACGTCTGCTGTATTGAGGATGAATGCTTTTCACCACTATTGTAGTAAATGCTAGTATGTCAGTAAACAGTATGGCTGAGTGGTAGGACTTAGGCCTTTGGTCACATAGGTCGTGGGTTCAATTCCGGCTCAGGCAGTCTGATATTTACGTTCAAAAGGCAACGTAAATAGGTTTACATCTGTATTTATTTTTTTATCGGGGATAGTCTTTAACCCTTTCTCGAATTCGGAACTCCATTTGCGAAGATAATTTCCAAAGCGACTCATGTTTGAAAGTAAAATATGGTAATCATCTCTGTTAGACAGAAGGAGAGGTCTAACCAACCCTTTCCTCACCATGACGCACGCCTACGTCTAAAGAAGACAAAATAACTATAGTCAGCAACGAAAATCTAACTTCATTAGGGTTCCGTGAAGCAAGCAAATCACAGCTGAGGTATTACAGGCGTGGCATACGAGCCAGAGGGATGCGCGATCGAATTGCGGTACCGGCTTATGTACACATAGGACTTTAAAAAAGGGAGCCCTAGGGCCGTACCTCTGGAGTGGACAGACACTTTGTACGTGCATATTACAATGGGCAATTTCATAAACTCATCGAAAAACTCAGCGCTGAAGCCCCACCCAATCGTAGCTGATGAGACGGGGCTTCACCTCTGAGTTGTTCAATGAGTTTATGAAAGTACCCATTATTAAGAAAGAAGTTTCCATTTCTGGGAACTTTTTTTGTTGCTAAACAAAAGATAAAGAGGACCGGAAGATAAATCGGCTCGATAAGGAATAAATAATACAGATGCAAACCTATTTCCGTTGTCTTTTGGACTAAATGTCAGACTGCCTGATCGAGAATTGAACTTTTGCTTTCCATCCTGTTTATTCCTAACTTTCGCCATTTATTGTGTGTTCGTTTCTGTTCACTTGGTATGGGGCGCGCAAACAAGCGTCCCTCCAGTGGCGCTTGAAAAGTGTTGTAAGGTTTGACCTCGGTCTCCCATGTTAAAGCCGAAATTTCCATGCTTAATTTCTCCGCCGGCATTTAATTCTTCCCACTCAAGTAAACTGAATTTTTTCCAGTATTCTTCAGCCACGTCGTCTACGTTCCGTTCATTACCCTACTGATGATACGTATATCGTTTTTCAAGATTTTTACGCACTTTTCCAGGCATGGAATTTCATCATTACTTTCCAGGACATTTCCAGGTTTTCAAGAACTCACACGAGCCTTGAATTATCCGTAGAGCTGTGTTAAGCCCACTAAGGCAATTACTTTTTTAATATTTTCCAGCGATGTCGTTTAGCCTAGTAGAATGTACCATGTACAATCTAACCTATCGCGTTGTAAAACTGTAGAAACTGTAAAATCGTGTGAATACAGCAGTCAGGTTTCACGTGGACTAAACAGTACTACAGGAACACTGTGGTATATGGAACCTTACAGGAAAGTTTATTTGTGTTCCTTTGCTATTTTGACTTCGGATCAGTTAAACCTTACCTTAAACCTTAAGCGAGTTCGTTTTTGTTTTCTAATACTTATACTTCTAGGTGTGCGTGTTAAATGATGCCTATGGTCGTTTACCTTTCGGCCATGTCACGCGATAATATTATCATGGACACTTTGCTGAGCCCTGTAGGGTCTTCATTTATGTTGGTCCTGGCCGAAGAGGTACGTATATAAATAGAGGCTAAACAAAAGACTTGGTGTTAATGAACTGCGTTTTTCTATAACGATTCCTAAATTACTCATTATCACGTTTCCAGATTAACACGTGTGTTAAAGGGACTCCCTTTCTTTTTTTTCAGCCGTAGCCCTGGAGTAAAATATCATCATATTTACAGAGGTTTGACTAATGCCCGTATTCTAAACTTCCCCTTAAAGTCCGAGGAAGCCTTTAGGTAGCTTTACTTATAGGTCGGTCCACACAAATCATTTTTAGCTACCTCAAGGCTAATTCCTCGGACTGCACGATGCAGTTTAGAGTAGGTGCAGTTAGAACCTATTTCGGATTGGTAGTCAGTGTTTCAAAGGAACAGATGTAAGTAGTACTAAGGAATATCGAGGCATCCTTGAAATTAAATTTTTCTTTAAAAATGTTTTGTTTGTTTCTAAAATTAATGTTTAGAGCACGGGACAGCGTAGTAACTGGTATATCTTTTATGACTTCTTTGCTACTGAGAGGACAGGGACAACTTTTGTAAAAGAGCACGCAGAGGTTTTTTTTTCTGGGGACCTTTATTTTTTTGCTCGACAAGTCTTTCCCCCCGCCCCCCCTTTTTTAAGCTTGTCTCTCTTTTTTATCCTTTTGTGCCCCTTTCTGCCCTATTCCTGGCCTTCTTTTTGCCCTTTTTAGGCTTCTAGGCCATTTCCCTGGCTGCAGCACCAACGTTTATCGGTTCAGAAAACCAAAATGGGGCAAATTTTTTTTACAAAAAAGGCAAAAATGCCCCTCCCTCCACCTCCTATGCACGCCACTGGATGAATGGTTCAGCAGTTGGATCCATTGACGCTGCCAAACCATCGAGAGAAATCAATGCTGAAAGGCAACTCACTCCTACCTGTTGATTCGGCCAGCATTAGAAACGGGCTGTTTTCTAATAGCCTTTCGTTCTGGCCGCCGAAATTCCAACGCAAGAACCGTAGGCAGTTGTTAGGTAGGCTCACCACGCATCGCGACCTTGGCTCTTGCTGATGGGCACCATGGTCAAAGCAGACCAACTGCTCGTTGAAAGTAGCCAAGACGAAGGGTCGGGATGTCAATGCCTAACCCCAAGCATGGCGGTGTCGCCCGTTGCAGGACTTGACTGAACGTGAAAAAAATCGAGTAGCAACAACCCAGTAGTCAGAGTCCTCTTCTTCAAACCAAGTAAATACCGGTTCGAATTTTTAAAGAAAGAACCAGAAACTAATTCTTGCAACTAAATGTTGATAGTGACGACTCGGCGCTAATACTAACTCAAAATGTAGTATTGTAGCCGACGACTTAAAATGGTTTTCTTTTTCATCCGTTGCTCAAAGTGGATATTTCTAAAGGTCCGTAAATGCTTAGTAGTATGTGTGACATTTAAAAAAAGGTGCAATTATGAAATACACAATCAATTAAAAGAAAAAGAGTTGAAGTAAAGACACAAAATGTAAAAAAAAAAAGAACAAAAAATAAAGAAAGTTTGGTTCTCTGCCATTTGGTTCTCTTCCTAAAGTGACAGGGTCAAAAAGTATTTTATTTTATTATTATTATTATTATTGGTTTTTTTTAAGTGATGCTGTTTGCTTTTGCAGACTAAAAGATCCAGCTCTTTATGTAAAGCGGAGTACCAAGTAACATTCTCTGACTTAAGATTCAAATACTTAATCCAAATCCAGGTAGTACTTCCAAGACAGTTTGTGAATAAAAAAAAATACCACTAGGAACAAAGTTAACCGTCCTACACGGCTTGAAAGCAAAGTAATGGCTTTTCTTTCCTTAAAAGTAGTAACCTACAATAGAATTTGTATACAGTGATAAACTATATATGTATATCGTTTTTTATTTACACATATGCATATACTTTCCTTTTTTTTTATTCCATAAAACAATTTCTAGATTTCGGTCCTTTGAAGGTCATTATGGTGAGCCACTGTGAAAAAATAAACAGCAAACGCGCCTACGTGCACGAATGCCTAGTTCATTCATGTTGAGGGAGCAAGCCGAGGAAATGGGGAAAAAGAGGGGGATGGGAGCGTTGCTGTAAATGTCAGGACGCAATCATGGCTGCGCAGCTGAACGCAGGAATTTCGCTCCCTGATATATACGGTTGCAAGCTGACGATCAACAGGCGTTGCGAAAGTACGCCATCTTCGTTGTAAAAAAAAAAAAAATTGATAGTTTCGGTAATAACTCGTACAAATGAATTTATGAATTTCATTATTAGAATTACGACAATTTCAGGTAAAATGCACTACAAAAAACTAAAGATTCGTAGTAGGGTTGGGAGCTGGATGGTAAGAAAGAAAAAAACACAATAACAGTTCCGTTGCAGAACGTGTAAATAACGGTATGGTCGAATCAGTTATTATATGATTAACATGTGTTTTACAAAATTTCAAGCACTTGGTCAAGGATTCGCAATACGCGAGTAAATGTCGAAAATATTCCACGAAAAAATTCAGTACATGGCACTCGCTGAAGCTGAAGCAGAAGCTGAAGATCTGCTGGATTTTGTAGCACTACTGCCACTTTTGTACCCGCCAACCATAATAATAATTAACGTTATCATGTTTACGCCTTCATTAATTAACAAATTACCAATGACATTTACGCTTAAGGAGTTGGGGGGGGGGGGGAGGGTGAGGAACGACGCGGATAGCACCGTCGCTTCCTATCCCTCAAGCTTTTAAAGAAAAAATTACGAAAAACAACCAAACATCTACCAAGAACTACAAACTACAGACCAGAACTCAGATAAACTATAAAAAGAAATCTTGTGCTCAAACAAAAAATGGAATCTGTCGCAAGCCCAAAGTCCAATTCAGACTATCCTCTTTCTTACCTTACTATAAAATAGAATGCTTCCAAGCGGTCCTTTTACACAAACCTAACACTTACTAAAACAACTCGAACTTCTCTCACTGCACGAGTAACAAACAACCAGTAAAAAGAAATAACGCAGTAAAACCAACCGAAATATACATTTGTTTTTCTGTTTTGTTTGTTTGGTAAACAGTTAAACTGTAATTGAGCTCTTTCACGTTTTTGGCTGTCTTTACTAATTTTTACTGTCTATTCACGCAAATGAGCGTTTTATAAAT
>JAHWFP010207532.1:991-45914 GCA_023313725.1 Lithobius niger | reverse complement strand
TCTTCATCCCACACGAAGTTTCCTGGATGAGCGTCTCCATGAGTAAGTACCAATGGCGATTGAATTGAAGATGCCCACTCTTCGATAATTCGAACCTCTTGTATTAGTTCCTCCATCGAGGGACATCCTTCGCAGCATGGTTTGGACTTTTCAAGCATTTCAACAGCAATGTCATAGTAACCAGTTTTGCTATGATCCAGTTCTGGGACTTGGACGGAATGAATGTTGGCTAGCTGTTCGGCAATGAGTCTGAAAAAATTGAGGAATTACGAATTACAAGGAAGAAATTTTGTTTCGTCCGAATAAATGTATCCTGTAGACCAGCGTAAGGTTTCGTCTGCGGACCTATGGATGTCCTCAAGCATGCTCATTGGGCTTATGGGGGCGTCGGACGAAAGACCAACTGAAAAATCGTCAAATGGGATAATTGTTTTATATCTGCCAAAATGAAAAAATCTGGGATATCATGTAATCGGGATATTGTATAATAGATAATCGTACAATGGATGCTGGATAGTCTTCTACTGGACAATAATGTGGCCACGTTTTCTGATGTTATACGTATAGCCGCAGCGAGCACGGCAGCGCAATGAAGCAGAAACGTTAGACGATTTTCCATTACACGAATTTCGTGTTAGACAACTTTCCGTTATGTTGTTATACCGTGCACGTTCTTCCAAGTATGCGATTTTCCAGTTAGATTATCATCCCTCGCTCCGGTTCACGACTGTTTACTACAAAAGTGAATATTTTTCGAACCATCCTTGCTATTAAATTTAAATTCCGATTTTTGTATGTGACACGAATGAATTAATGACAGAAACTGAAATAGTTCACAAAAAACAGTCTCGATTCTTCCCCCTGCTCAAGGGGTGACTGCAAGATTTCGTTATCATCAAAGGATTATTCATCTTGTTATATATCTTGTTATTATTATTGTTGTTGTTATTATTATTATTATTATTATTATTATTATTATTATTATACAACTTGATAGTTTGAGTTAACATATTTCGGGCATAGGCCTGGCCTCAACAGATTGACCCCATAATGGGAATGCCGCTAGCCAGATAGGTTGGCAATTTTAATACGTAAAATCATGACCCATCATGATGGTGCAATATATTCCTATAATATTGGCCCTACCACAATTCACCACATCCAATATGCCCGAAGTGACTCGAAGTATTGTTCCAAATGAAAAAAACAACAAGAATATGAGTGGTTTTTTTTTTACCTGATTTTTTACATTGTTACCTGATTTGGTAATCATCAATTCTAACTTCTTTGGCATCAGATCCTAGAACTGGCTTTCCTGGAACATATTCGTAGCAGAAGCCATTTTTGAATATGGCGAGAACTGGTGCAAAGTAACCTTTGGAACTCACTTCCTGAAAAAAAACAGTGATATTCTGCAGTTCCCGGAATTTATCCACTAACACACACATAGTTGTTAGAAATGACAAAGCTACAGTTAAGGTCTACGTGGTATTTATTCCTCGACTGTGTTTCATAAACGTGGACCACATTCACCTTAAGCGTAAATCCAAACAAGTAACAAAGCAAAATCAAATGAATTTGAATACCGTTCAGATAAACATTTCGTGCGAATTTAGATTTTGTATTTAAATTCGACTTTGAGGCAGTTCGTTAGGCCGTTAAAATTATTTAAAGTGCTTCTCGGGAGTGGTGCTGAAAAAATTGACGCGAGCGGGCGGTGTTTTTTTTTTTTTTTTACGTTTTATCCGTGATTTTTCAGATGCGGGCGATGGCTTTTTTTTTTTTTACCAAACAAAACGAAATCAGTAGCGTACATATGTTGCGGAGTACAATATGTATGTTTTAATGTCAGGATCAGCGTGCAACAATTGCATATTTGGTAAAAGTCATTCTTTTGACCTAAGTTTTTAATTGTGGCACACCTCTGAACAACTCTTAGATTCGTTTCGAGGCGATCATGTGAATGGAGCAAAGAGCTGATGTGGTCATCGGCTCCAGGAAATGTTTGGTGACAACGTCATAAAAAACGTTTCGTGCGCTAAGAAAAAAGATGCGTGCGCTCCTGAGAACCACTTAATTAATTTTTAGCGGCCTTAGTGAGGTGCAACAAGTCGAGACCAATTCACCAATCACAGTACAAAGACAGTTCCGAACGAGGTATTGAAAGGAACCTCCAAATGCTAAGTCCGTAAAGGCGTGGTTAACAAAATTTCTTGCAACAGAGCCTGTCTGTAAAGGTGCAAGGCCCCTGGCGACCCAGCCTTAGAGCTCGTTTACGCAACGACAGTTTTCTCGCTCACTGGCTTTTACTTGATCAATACTAAATCTGATGTCTGCTTCTCGCCTTTACCGGAGTATGTGGCTTTCGAGTTGTCTATGCGTATTAGTAACCATGGCCACGACGCAGACGCAAATCTTCTCCTCGTGCCTCGGCGTACGATGCTTGCAACATTTGAGGGTCGATTTATGACACAAGAAAACAATTTTTACTGCAGTACAAGACGACGGCCTGTTTTTTGTATGCCGGCATTCGATGGTTTGTCTTCGATTCGATAGCCACGAAATGGACGCCATGTTGGATTTTGAATTCTCGCTGCGAGAAGCTATTTATTCTACCGACGTTTGATCATTGCTAGAAGCTGTACTTTGAGGGAGAACAGCAAATTTTGGAAATAGCGTGAAATGACAACAATCTAGCAATGTTTAAAGTTACTGTAGCACTTTGTTCTTTATCCGTGTTGTTATTTATAATACGTATAATTTGTTATCTATTGCCGCATTCATTTAGGAGCAACGGGAAACTAATCATAAATAAATAACGGTTGACTAGCAAATAGCATTCGGCGAGCGAGAATGACTTGTTGCGTAAATGCGCCCTTACAGACGAATGTGCGGAGGAAATTCGTGCATTTTTGCACATAGTCCATCCAAATCGGTAACACGAGCATGACGTGAAGTCCAAATATCAAGGTAGACTGCAGCATATTAGACATTGTACTTTCTTAATGGCAGACGCGATTTTCTTGATGATGTCATATTGAAGCGCTGTTACTTACGTGTTTTGCTAACGGTGCTATAACTCTTTAAAGAGTTTATCTGCCTTTCACCGCTAACCGAATGTGATCAGGCCTTTTTTTAATGAAATTATTAAATTTTCTAATTAAGTACTTATTTTATGAACACCCTGTATTCGTTGTTCGGCAGATTAAGTGTTCGGTTGTATGTTCCTTATTCCATTTTTGGAAAAATTTCATATTTGGTGAAACCCTGGTACAACGATAAATATAAACCGACCAGTGCTATACAATTGAACCCACATCTTAATCTTTTTTGATTTATTTACGATTTGTTCACTAATCTGCGATTAGCGTTTCCATCAAGACAAGAAATGAACTAGACTGCTCTTGTCTCGAAAAACCAAGACAATTATAAAAGCTTGCCAATAACGCTGCAACTTGGTAAACTCATGTCAGTGAAGCTTGCCTTGTTGAATGTACAGATTTTGGGCTGTCGGTATACAGGAGGAGCAAGTTTATGTTGGTTTATTGTGTGAATATCCGAGGCTTGGTTAGTTTGGTTGAGTGGGCATTTTGGAAGATTGGTAAAAGTCCTATTTTCGAACTGTTTGTTTCTGTAACCGTAGCAAAAGTTTCATTTAAATTTTAGAAAAGCTGGAAAAGGCCCTTCTTTTTCACTTCACCGCACATCCATCTGCCTGTAACTTTGTACAGCATACATGAAAAAAAAAATTTTTATATGCAGTGAAAAAAACAAACTTTTTTCAGGAATTCTCAATAGCTCTATGATGTGCTAAGTACAGTTGTGGGCCAAAACAGGCTAAAACGCCATTTTAGTCTATTTATTTAGTCAATTTTCAATGTTAAACTATGCCAACATTTTTAACAAAAATAAAAATCCTTGTAAATTATGGCGTGATTACAGATGGTTTTCAACAGCACGAAATGAGATAGTGTTTTTTTTTTTGCTATTTTCACCATAGTTAAACAATTTGAAGCCCCACGTGCCACCTCAACGTCACCTCAGAGTCATGAAAATTGTTCTATGTGACGTGAAGTTGTATAGGCCCCGTTTCCATACCCAAGCGATTTCGAGTTCCGAAGAAGGTTTTATCCACTGCAGCCTTGGGTACAACCGAGGAATACACCAAATTTCAAATTACGAAATCTTGTAGTTTAATTATGTATATATTTACGCAGAACGGACAGACGGGTTCCCTGTATTTGCCTTCCATACTACAAGACATGGTCTTTGTAAGCACTTATGTCAGTATGAAAACTTAAAAATAATGGATTCTTCCTCAAATGTCTCGAGAAAGAAGCATTGTGAATAGTACCAAAAGTTAAATGATAGTTCCAAAAGTTAAATGATAGTAGTTCACCACACACGAATCGTTGGAAGGAGCCGGAAGGTTGATGAAACACTAACACTGGAACTTTAAAAACAAAAGACAGTATTTATCAGCGTCAAAAGGCCCGCTTACGAAATTATGTAGGGGGTTCTTATCAAGCATTCTGCGAAAGCCTGATGCAGTATCCATGTTAACAGTTTCAGCCTGTAGGGCATTCAAAATTGGGACAATTCTAACCGAGAAGAAATTACGCCGGCAATCAAGACGCGAACTCTGCACACACAATATCCAAGGATGACCTCTGGTGTGTTGCACAGGTGCCCTGTCAAAAAAGGGAAGGTCCACAGAGATAAGACCACGCACAATCCTGTAGGTAAGGACTAGGTCGAACTTAATCCCTTTAAGTTCAAGCAATTCTAACCCTGCCCTATCACGGTAATCCTTTTGTGAACCGGCAATCCTTTTGTAACCTGGCGCTGAACCAACTCGCCCAAGTCGATATCCTTCAAAAGTCAAGGAGACCACGCAGGAGATGCATATTCGAGCAAGGCGCAGACAAAAAGTTTAAATGTTTTGTTTCAGTGCTGCCAGAAGTAAAACATCGATTAACAATTGCTAAATGTCGAAATGCAGTAGCATAGATGTTCTGTCAATGCAAAGAAGGCTTAAGTGTATTGGTAAACCAAATTCCAAAATCTCGAACTTCGTACACCGATGGTGAAGTTGCGTTTTCCAAGCTGAACCTATGGCCAGGGTTATTAATGACAATATGGAAAGGAATGCACTTATGAATGAATGGTGAAGATGTAAGTCTTCTCTGTCCGTTACTTACCCTGACAACTTGACGCTCAGCTTCGGCACCCCGTACTCGTTCTAAGCAACCGCCGATACGGACTGTTACCGATGGTCCTGAATCCACTGAACAGTGAAGCATGGAGGCGGAATAGCCCCCAGAAAGACTCTGCAAGTACAAGAACGAATGTGTGGTGTGTATGACTGTCTAAAGATAATAACTACATATCTAGGTCTTTGCTGGTATTGCTAAGAACTGTAACGGAATCTGGGAATAATTTTTCATACATGCTCAGGATTATGGCCTAGTTCCGCATGCCCCCTTTTTTCTTTTTGTTTGTTCAATTTATGTTGCGAATGTAGCATAAGCAACTCTTGATGCACGCCTACAGAACCTAGGAAAACTGAATTAAGCCAACTATGGGAAGTAATTTACATGGGTGAAGATTACAGTTCCATGTTTAAAAATAATGCTGAGTTCATCATATGCGTTCGCAATGTATTTTCGGTTGTAATACCCAGAGTATAAATTCGATATATGTTGAGTTTTAGCACAACCCCTAATTTCGCATGCTAGCATAACCCAGTGGCAAATAATTGCGCCAGTTGTTTTAAAGTAACAAATTGTAATGGTCGTAGATCGTGGTGACTGAGGAGAATCCTGGCAGAGGCCCTGCTTGACATGCCAGTCATGTCGTGTAAAAATAGGGTTCAGCAGCTGTGGGAGCTATACTCTGGTCTTTTTTAAATATCCAATAATTTCTGGCTGTAATAGGTTCGAATTTGTCGGTATTGTTCTTCATGAAGGAAGGAAATAAACCCACGATTTCGAACCTGATAACCTCCTATAACAGCCCGGGTGAGGTTCAAAATTCTGGTTCAAGTATTTAAAACTTGAATGCATGCCCGTGTTGTTGAGTTATCTTCAGATGACATGGATCAATAAAGCAATTAATAATAAATAAATATCTTACCTTGATTTTTATATCGTCTTTCTTCCACGCAGGTTTAATAATCTCTAGTAATTTGTACAAATCATCTTGGTTTTCTTTTAAATTGACTTCCATGTCTGGGAGGTCGTGACGGGTTTCCATGATTGTTTAGCCTGACTGGGCAGTTTTGGCGTCCGTAGCAACCTGATCCTTTTTCAGTCTGGACACGGATGAGGACAAGCCCATGCAGTACGATAATACAATAAGATGTAAATACTACATATAAAAAAAACAAAAACATTTTGCTTGATCGTCTGTCATGGTTGATGAGAATGTGTTACTTTCAGTTGAGAATCGAATATTAAAACGAAATGTGTGATATGTACGATGTCGACACAGGCCTTGGCCCCTGCCTTGGTGTCCGAAGCTGGTACTAACAATACAGACGAATGATTTTCATATGAGCCAGTGTTGGTTTTTGTTAGGATACGCGGTTTCAAAAATGTCTAATGTTTAGTGCTCGAAATCTGAACTCAATCAGGGGCATACATTTTTGGGTGACTGGGGTTATAAGTCGGAGGGCCTTCACCCTCTTCCTGGAAGGTTCCCCATGGTCCTACAACTGCCATGACTGCCGACAAACCGGGATTAAATAGCAAGAAAAAAAAAAGGATTTCAGATTATCCGGTTCCCTGCAGAGGGTACCCGTCTATTGGTTCTCAAGATTAATTGGATAAACCGGGAAGGTGGGAAGGGGGTGGGGGTGGCGGGACTGAGTCAACTGAACGCAATTAACCTTAATTATTACCAGATCACAGCCAAATTAAAACACAATAATTGCCATGCACAGTGCATTGTTTTTTTCATGGATGAAAGTTTGATTGTTAGGTTCTTTTTGCCATATTCAACCCAAGTGAGGTTGACCACCCGGACCACTGCACTGTGACTGAGGTTGGCGCTAATGACCAAGCTGTCGACGCGCCATTAAGCCTCATCTCCCCCCCCCCCAAGTGTGGTATTTCGTTGAAATGACACCGAGGAATTACGTAAAACACCGAGTGATGCGTCGGAAGAGCGTACATGCTAAAGGAAAACACTGGACAACTACCAGCTATAGGTTGAGTAAGAAGCAGCATCTGATATAGCTGCTGCCACCAGTATTTAAAGAAAGTAAAGGGTGGTGGTATACCCTGCTGAACAGCCACCTACAATAAACAGTTCCAAGGGTTGTGCGTACGTAAAGTGCCAACAAATCAAAGGTTTCATGCAAACAACAACTTGGAGTAACATTAGATTAAAGTATACTATGATTAGAAAAGGTAAATTTTGCTAAATACTTAGTAATAACTATTGACAATCGATGGAAATTTTACGAACATATAACTGTACTTATTAAAAAAAAACTACATCAGATAATGTCGAAACTCTAAAGCCAAAAGAATGTTCTCAATTAAAAAATAAAAAAAAAATAGATATAGTGCTTTGGTGGAGTCAAGTATTATAGTCGGGTGGCCAACATATGGTAAAAGAACATTTTTTTTGTATAAAGCTGATACCTTGCGTAGAGGTTGCTCAAGTCGGTATAAAATGAAATACGGTTGGGCAAAAGTCGGCTTGCAGGACAAGTCTGTCAAATACAAGATGGTGTCTGTCGGCCATATTGGAATCCAGAGTGTAGCATATTTTTAAGTATTTTCAATGTGCAAGGCTGAAAATTTGCACAGATGTCGTTCAAGTCAGTATAAAACGGAATAGCTATGGGCAAAAGTGAGCTCACGCGATAAGTTTGTCAAATACAATATGGCGTCCGTTGGAATCCCGAAAGCAGCATATTTTTAAGTAATTTGAATGCGCAAGGCTGAAATTTAGCGCAGACGTCATTCAAGTCAGTATAGAATAAAATACGGATGGGTAAAAGTGGGCTCTGCAGTTGTTGCATTCCATGCAATAACCGGTTGAGACACCATCAGTTACCTTTCATGCCAGAAGAGCAAAAAGACTTTATGGAAAGAAGTATGCAACTCGGAGGACATTGTGAGAGAATGTCTATCTTCGGCCATACTGCAATACCAACTGACGACATACCAGGGTGGCTATTGAACTTTGTTGCGCATGGCTATGCCTGCACTTCAGTTGTAGCAACGATTGACAGCATAGCAACAAAAATAGAACTTTTCCAGAAGCTGTCAGTAAAAAAAAATTACAAAGACATTGATAGATTTCTACCACCTACTGCCGCAATTCTTCCATCACATTTGAAAAGAGCAGCGTTTCAGATTTACCAATGGATACAATAGTGCACCCTTCCCAAGTTTTCGTTCCTGATCCATCCACGTGTGGGTAGAGGAAGAAGAGCCCTATTGTTCTTACAATGTTACTGGCTGATGAGACAGGTGCGTTTGATTTGAATGACAATGCTGTGCTTCTGAGTGAAATTACTGAATCCGACTGTAAATATGAAGACAGTGAGGGCACAAGTACTAAGTAGTGACCTGACAACTGATAGTGACATTCACAATAAAACAATCTCTTGTATTCTTATACTCCATACTGTATTCTTATTGCACACTAAGTAAATATTAGCTTATTAATGAGAAGCTAGTAGCCTAGTTGTGAGTTATTTCATCTAGTGTAATTAATTACGTATTCCAATACGGCCAATAGACGCCATTTTGCATTTGACAGACTTGTCCCGTGAGCCCACTTTTGCCCATCCTTATTCCATCTTATACTGACTTGAACGACATCTGTGCAAATTTTCAGCCTTGCACATTGAAAATACTTAAAAATATGCTACATCTGAATTCCAATATGGATGACGGGCACCATCTTGTATTTGACAGACTTGTCCCGCGAGCCCTTTTTTGCCCACCCGTAGTCCATTTTATACTAACTTGAACGACCTCTATGCAAGGTATCAGCTATCTACAAGAAAAAAAAACGAAATTACATTTCTAGAGCCCTTTTTAAGTTTGGCCACCCGACTATTAGATTCGGAGTTGAAACTTACGGTAGACCAAATAAAACAGCTTTAGCAAGACCACAAAAGGTACAGAGGTAATTTGTACATTCTTTCAGAATGATAATAAAACTACGGCAACACAACCAGTGATATTCTTAATGCAGGACTGACGTCATACGTTAGTATCATAAATAACCATTTCTTACTAGAAAACAAATATGAAAGACAACAGCATCAGTCAAAAATAAGAAAAGTAAAAATAAAAATTCCTTTACAGAGAAATTATAGAAAATGAAAAGCAATTTTTGTTATTAACCAATCGTTTCATAATCTTCCAGATAAGTATAAAAATGTCTAGTCCTTTTCACAACTGAAAACTCAATAAAAGGGCATTTTGTTGAAAGAGGATGGAAAATTGAAAACACGTGCTGTTTTGATCCTATGAAGGAAGAATGGGCGGATTTAGATGTGTGTTTTTTGAATGTGATTATTTTTTTACGTATTTGGAATTTACAATTTAAAAAAATTTTCTTTGTTGCACCTCCCACTCCATGCTGTCATGGGTCGGCAGGAGCAACAAATGTGTTCTAGAGGAGCACTCGACCAAAGGCAACATCAATTCCCGCATCAATTCACACACCCGCCGTAATCTATTAAGACTCAAGCCAGATATAAACCCTTAATATATGAGAACGTTGTTTTCTTGGGACCGTAAGCCTAGTTTTACAATATTTGCTTCATAACTAAGGACGAAATGTACACATTTTTCGTAATATTGTCTTATTCGTAGATGCACATTTGTGTATAAACGACATAACATTGTCGAACGATTCGAAACTGTTTACACTTACCGCTTTCGTCAGTTAGTGGCTCTCACTGGTGAGCAACGAGAAAGCTTCAGCCTTGACACATTTATCGCACGTGGAGGGAGTTTTCCTTTCCTGCCCGGCATTGATCGGCAACAGAGAACATTCTGTGAATGCACGTTTCTGTTACTTTTTATGTTATTTTTTATTTATTTATTTTTATTCATAATAAGTGTGTGCGTGTGTGTATTCGTGACCTTGGTGGAATAGGTTCCTAAGCAAATTGTTTTGGTCATTACCTTAATGACAATAATATGATAAATGACATAATGCTAGAGTTTAAATTAATAATGGTGTTTGGAGAGTGGACATTTTCTTCTTTTTTTAATTCTTCTTTTTGCATGTAATTTATTTAATTGAAGCATGAGCTAAGAAATGCATGAGTGTCCATGTAGCACCACTCACGCTTCATGATCCATCCGGTGTAATAAGGCCGTATGGGAGAGAAGCTGTGGGTTTCGTTTCCCATATCCAGGGCAATTTATCAAATATTTATCCAATATCGCCTGAATTTCATTTTACCAAAGCAACGATAAAAGGCATCAACTTTCCGGTGTGCACTTTAACTGGCGCCGAATCAGGAGGCGAAATACGCGATTTCTACCCCAGTTGGCCTTGGCTCGAAGAAGCCATCTGCTTCGATGCTTCATGCTCGGGGAACGCTGTTGCAAGCGGAGGTGCCGTATGCCTGGACTAATCGTAGCACGAAGGGTATTTTTCGCCCCTGTCTATCAGGTTAAAACCTATTCAGCGTATTTTTAACGTGGGTTATCCAGGTAAATAGTAACTACCGGTCGTTACCCATTTGGATATTTGGGCATTACAACGATGCCGACCTGGAGCCAGCCAGTGGCGGATCCAGTGGTGGGTTGGGGTGCAGTTGCACCCCTCACTCCAATTTGGGAGCATGGCTCAACTGGCGGGTGGCTCGATGCTCCTCTGATAAATCCACCACGCCTACCAGTCTACAAATCAGCTATTGAAGCCAGCTGATTCCATTGTAGTCTTCCTGGCAAAAAAAAAATCTTGCAGCCATTGTAAAAACCGTGAAGCCGAGAAAAACAAATTTTGTTAACAGTTTAGCACGCGGGACAAATTTTGTTAACAGTTTAGCACGCGGGACAAATTTTGCTAACAGTTTAGCACGCGGGACAAATTTTGTTAACAGTTTAGCACGCGGGACAAATTTTGTTAACAGTTTAGCACGCGGGACAAATTTTGCTAACAGTTTAGCATGTGGGACAGGTTGAAATGTTTTCGCAATTTACCAAGTCCAGCTTCAAGTGAATTGGTCTGATTAGTTTTACACAAAATCAAAAATATGCAGCTTGAGAGCAGGCAATTGAACTCTCGACCAATAGCCGAATCTCTACACTTGCAGCCACTAAGTTGTCGTCTGACATTTATGTCCAAAAGGCAACTGAAGTAGGTTTGCATTTGTATTAATTTACCATTAATTCTGACCATTTGGCATAACATCCTGTAATTGTTAAAACTATCCAATTATTCTACCTTTTTTATTTTGACTTGAATGCCCAAGAAAGTTTTTCTCAGCGGTTTGTCAAGAAACATTTTTTTATTCCTTTTTTATGTCGGTTTTTTTTTGTTTTACAAATCTGGAATAGAAAAAATTGCAGCATGTAAAAGTTAGAAAATCATTCAACTCACAGACAGCCTTGGCTTTTATTGTTGTGTGAGAAAAAAGTTGAAAATGATGTATTGCATACAAAAAAAAAAAAATGGGGTATAAGAGTTCATGCAAAAATCAATTGTAGGCACTACTCGAATAGCTCAAGTGACCAAATAACAGTTGTTAAAATATGGTAATGTATTATTTTGTCAAGTATAATCTTCTCGTACCCTTTAATTTTCGTTGATAAAGGGCCATGAGGTCCAGCCACATTACTGCAACTACACGGACACGAAATAAATGCCCTAATTAACAATTCTAAAATAAGTTTTTCAGGTATCCGCACGTAAGAAATAAATGAATTATCCGGTTCGATTTGGGTCTTCAGGGTTTCCTAATGTTTTTAATCCTGTTAATTCTTCCTTTACTGATAAGTAGCGTCCAAAGCAGTAATTCCATGTTCTGAAAGAAAAGAAAAATTTAATATCACCAGACTATTAATGAACATGCTAGTGTGTTGTCACAAATCTAACAACGTTGCCAAAGAAGCCTTGTGTCTACGTCCAATTCAAGAACACAAACAAAATGTCAAAGTAAAGCTAAAAACTGGTGAAGAGGCCACCAGGTGGATAATGGTTCGGCCTCACAAAACAGTTCAGGTGGTAAACATATCAGTAATATCATTCCGAGTCTTATTCTAGAGTTTTCGTATGACTGAATTATTCACATTCTTATTGTCCTTATCAACTATGTAACGATATAGAACACAAGGTTCCCAGGCTTATTTCTCAGAGGATGGTGCTCCAAATTCAGAAAGATCCATAATTTGGAGCAAAATGTTTTGAAGGTCCGAAGTTAATGACAAAAGCAACTGAAGGTCCAGAATTTGAGGGCAATAGTCCCAATTGTGAGTCCTAAAAATGTTCTTAAGGTAAAAAAAATATCTCTCAGGAAAAAAATGGCTGTAGGGCCCATATTTGACGATCGTTAAGGTGCCAGTGATGATTCCAAATTGAAGATATTCTAGTTTGTATCGGAGTCAAATGTGAACGTTTGAGTTAAATACTTGTACACTTTTTAATGTATATCTGAATGAAATTATGACGTGATAACAAACGTAAAAGTTCGTAAACGCACTTTATAGGTATGTATGGATTCCAAGTTGTGACGCCTAATCTTATACGGATGGGCATTTAGGGCAGGCGACACGTCCAGACATCCGTCTCCTAAGTACGCAACGTGGTTTAAGAATACCGGCCAGTTTTTCGACAGACCACGCATGCGCAGCTGCTCTTGATGGTTTCTACAACCAGTTGGGCTTCAGTATAAAAGCTCAACTCGTGTGTCTCAACCAGCAGAGAGAGATGTAGCTCGTGCACGGTTCCTATAGCTTAGGAGGCTATAAACGAACTAAAGCGAGAACCGACAAGACACATTTGGGGATTTATTCCAAGTTACCATTGGAAGTAGACCTAAAACGTTGATCACGAGTCCTCAAACAATTTTTATGCGTTACCCGAGCAAGAGGAGTGGAGTGGGGCCTTAACTAATCAACTGTGTTTGCCACTTATTCATGCCCGACATCATTACACAATCAAAAATGATAAATTTACTAACCAAATTTAATTTTTCGCGTCAACAAACGACTTTTAAGCATCACACCAGGCAGGAGTTTAAAAAATAACTAGGGCCGTCATCAGTTCCACTGTCGACATAATGGAGCGGGCTCCGCTTTTTTTGCTGTTTGGCTGTTTGGCCACTGAAAAGGGTCGGCTTTTGAAAGTAGTGATAACCCCGAAGGCAGAAAGGGGTGCGACGTGCGACTATGTCGCAGATAATCTAGCACAGTCGCAGACAAAACGTGCCGTTTTGACCAAATTTCTGCCGTTTCGCCAATTTTTGACCGATTTGGACATTCCAATACACCATTTTAATCGTCTCGACGAGACCTGTCCGTTGATGGAAGAGCCAGATTAATAGAATAAAGCACTGAAACGTTATTCAGTAAAAACCAATCAATATGCACGTAGCCATACGGAAAAACAGATTAGCTGCAGACAATTTTTCTCTGACAATTGGTGTCGCAGACAGTGGCAGAAAATTCTGCTTTGGGGGTGATAACATTCAACCATGGGAAAGGCTGCCAGGGTATTAGATGGGCCAAATCCCCCAGTGAAATTTCAAAATTTGCTTTGTAATTTCTAAGCAATAAGTAACAGCTGCTTGGGGCTTGGACCATTGGAAAGCTGGTAAAAAAAAAACCCTCAAAGTGGTATATTCAAACGTCCAAACGAGAAGTGAAAATATCGGTAAGGAATTACGTGAGGCAGTCTGAATCGGGATCGGCCAAGCCTTACAAAATCTGCTTTTAGTTGCTTACAGTTAACAACCACAAGTCCGTGAGACCTCTGTAAGCCGAGCTATTCGAAAAAATTCCTGCGACGCCACTTGGAAATAGCATTACGACAGACAGATTTCTGGTAGTGAGGCCGGATAACGAAAGTTTTATTCGGGCCATAGCTGTACGCCCTGTTACAGTATCTTTCAACAAAAAATAGGGTGAGGAAATCAATCGTTTCACAATCGGATGCATTTAACAATAGAAACGGATTCGCCGTCTCGCTGTTGTTTGAATTTTGGCTCTTGCTATTGGTCCATTTTGTCATCTTGATGGTTCGTCAACTCCATGTCCGATTCCGGATTTTCTTTTTGATAAAACTTGTCCAGACTCAAGTGCTACTGCCTGCAAAGTTTGGTTTGGATAGTTCTTGTGGTTTGCGCGTGATGCGCGGTCTAAGATTACATTGGAGTGTCTTCATAGCGGAGATAGGCTCCAACTAAATCCCAATGCACACAGGAACGTTGTACAGAGACCCGAGTATCGGCTGCCAGCATAGTGGACGCCGTATCGAACCCCATAAGAGACTAATGTACATGAAATAATCTTAAGTCATTTGGTGACGCGAAAAAGTCAGTGATATACTTACTTTTCAACACTGCCAAAGGACAACGTAATCGGTTCAAATTTGATAACATAGAGAACGGTGAGCATTCTGACTGTCTGCAATTACAGGCAAAAAAAAAGTTCATATCTTGTTTGTTTGTCACTTCAGTAGTGGGAGTAGACTTAAAAATCTCATTACAACTTACCAGTGAGAAGTATTTAATTTCCAGGAGTAACTGGTCAATTTCTTCTGTTGTTGGAGGAGGCTTGTTGTGGAGCTGGTTCCATTGCTGGAGATAGTGGTCGCAAAATTGTCTCTCGCTTGGTCGACTTACAACTGGCTTGTTGTAGAAAAATGCTGCAGATTAAGAGGCAGAATTTTAACGATTTTTTTTTAGTTTAATTCAGACAACCGTAACGGGGAAGAAACCTATATGTGAGTAGATCAGGCGTGGATCCCGACGCAGGGGCGGCTCTAGTAACTTCCGATAAGGGGGCGGGGGGGGGCGGGGACATGAGAACCCTTGAGGATTTTTTTGCTTTTTATTGTAGTACTCCCCACCGACTGAAGTGCATTTAACTAACAGTGACTTTTTAGTTTACTATTTTGGAGGGAGGGATGCTATTTAACCATAGTTGACATTTTGGGGATGGGGTATCGCCCCATTCCAATTTTGGCCCTGAGGCTGCAGTGTGCTCGTAAGTGTAAGATCTACCCCAAAACAAAGCTGTGTCAAGTCGTGACATCAAACACCAAGCTGTTTCGCCGAGCTAATCTCACCGAGTAATAGTTCGAAGGTTAAATGAAATATATGAAAATTGCTTACTGCACAATTTTCAATTATTTCATTTAACGTTGAAGTCTTGTTCGGTGGGATTAGCTTGGCGAAAGAGCTTGGCGTTTTATATCACAACTTCACACGGCCGAAAAGCTTGGCGGGAATCCTTAACAAGTTTTTTGTTTTGGGGTAAATATCAGATATTTTTGGTCCAAGTTGATGAAATCCATTTTTTTTTTCTTAGCAATTATGAGATGGAAACACCAGTCTAGTTTTCTGGTCCATTTTTTTTTTGGGGGGGGGGGGGGGCTTTTGTTAGATTTCGAGGACAGTAGTAACCTTTTTTCAAATAATTAGGATTAAGTATTATTAGTACTGAAGTAACTCCTTGCAAACACACGGATTTATTTAATGTTCAGTTTGACATTGTTGCATAATAACAATGTTTAAAACAATGTAAAACAATAAATTTGGTCGTTTGGAGCTCCCTAACCCCTGAACCACTTGACCAATTAGAAAGGTCCATATGAAAAGGGCACATCTACAGAGCAATACCTGTAAAATGAGCTAAGAACCAGCTTTATTCACCGCATGGAAGAATTTATTTTCGTGATACAAAAACAAGCGTTAGTAGTAAGTAGTAGGTAGTAAGTAACTAGGCAAATATCAACGTTATTCACGTCGTTTTTTCAACAAGAAAACGGTAAGCTTTGTCCGTAATAGTGACTTTTATGTCGTCAGGCGACCAAAGTCTCCCGATTAAACATGTTTCAGCCTTTTCTGTCACATAGTTATTTATCCTCACATGCCTGAAAACAGCCAAACTACTTTTGCTGTAAATACACAACGTGTCTAGTGGTCGCCATGCTCATAAATATATTTTATCTGGATGTTATCGTTTATCTTGGCGGGCGACACACTAGCGTGTGTCTTGATTTTCCAAATGGGTTGATACGGATTTAGCAGCAGACTTTATAACAATGAAAAAGGAAAAAGGAATGAAAAAGGATCGAATGAAAAGGAAAAAGGAGTATGAGGTAGGAATGCATGGAGGAGAAAACTATAATCGGGGGAACAGAACGAAAAGGTCTTCAGAAAACAAAAAGAAAGGGAGATGAGAATTTTGAGAAGAGGAGAGGCCGGAGGAGGGATACATTAAAAGGAGCCACACCATAGTAGATCTAAATTCACCAGTATTCAGACGGGGTGGCTTCTAGAAGTCTATGTAAACTGTAAACTAAACACATTTCAGACGCACCCAAAAAAGTTTTGAAAGTTTTTTCTCTGCCCAGTGCCCATGCTATTATTAAAACGCGTTTTATGTGTTTTTCAGCTTAAGACGTCTAGAAAAAAATGTTTTATACCCGTGTTTAAAATGTGGTTTATTTTAAAACATGTTTTTGCAGTGTATCATTGCGTTGGTGATATTGGAACATACCCATGTTATCCACTGAATTAAAGAAGTATGCGATGTCAACAGCACGTGCAGCAACTTGACACATCTCCCAATCCACGAACGTAATTTTTCCTAAATAAAAGGTTTATAAATAATTAGAATTGTTCAACATGACATAACATACATTCATGAATTCTTTTGAGCGTAAATTGTCTGCAGAAACTAATGCTTGTGTTGTTAATCGATTAATTTTTCTAAACCTTTCCGTACATTACCAAACACAAAAAGACATTTACACTGCGTTCACACTTGATAAATAAAGCTTTCCATTGCTGTACCCTACCGTGCAGTTTGATTTCATACGTAGTAATATTGTAGCGTGTCGTATCGAACTAGGCCGTGATTTTCCGCACTAGCTTGGTACGGCGCGGCACGATACGAGTTACGTATTACATGTGAAATCCAATCGGGCCATGCCGCGCCGTGAGCGTGTTTCAGGCGGTTAAATCGTGAAGAGTAGTGAAAATGGGGGAGCGTGTTAATTCTTTGCAAGGTAGCAACGAAAAAGGGCAAGTGAGTTCATTCTTTGCACAATAGCAGTGAAAAAGGGCGACCAGCCGGCAATGTGAATGGTAATGTCGACTATTAGTAAAAATCAGTGGAAAACGAAATATGTCGACATGCATTACTGATGATAAATTCCGGGCAATCAAACTCTGGGCCCAACAGAAACAAATGCTAATGTGACAACAAGCGGGTTAGTGTGAAAACATGATTTCCTACTAGACTGGCATATGTTGCGCCGGGATCAGCTAGTATTGGATATTCTGATAGTGTGGTACCATAACAATATTACGTCGTGAATACTCCATTCCGGCATGTCAAGCCAGTCGTACATGAAATGGATCCAACATAACTTGCGTGTGCAAGTCTGCGTAACTTGATTGCCATGTTGACTGGTTGGCAATGATGGTAAGAGATGACGCTCACGTATCTGTTGCTAAACTTCTGCATCTGGTCTGTTTTTGTATATACTTTTAATTAAATTTTTTTCGACGGGAGTATGTTTATTTGTTTCATTAACTGAAGCTTTGTTTCTTTTCATTATTGAATTACCAGAAATTCAAGTTTTTGTTGCATAATGCCCTTTGCTATACCACGAATTATGATGCTGTAAAACTTACGGTTTTCTTGGTCCCAAATGAAATTTGATGAATGAGTGTCACCATGAATGGCCACCAAGGGCGATTTGGCAACTGACATCAATTCTTCGATTATTCGAACTTCTTCTTTTAGTTCCTCCATTGAGGGACACTGGTCAAACCAGGCTTTGGACATAGAGATTAAGTTTCTGAAGTTGTCAAAATAAGTGGTCTTGTTGTAATCAAAGTGAGCTACCCTCACTGAGTGGATCTTTGCCATCTCCACAGCAACGATGCTGGAACAGTTGTTAAAGGGTAAGTCCGACGATTTCAATAACATTAATAAGCAATAAATGATTCGAACATCATTTTACGTAACTTGAACAAAGAACTCTGCATTCATGTAATTTTAACACAGAGCTGATAAAATAACTTTCATTTTATTCCACTTTATATTTTTGCCTTTTACGATGGAGTGTTTGTACGCTGGAGAAAATTAGGCAGAAAGATATGCTTACAAATTAACTGGGTTGCTGATCGTGTGTAGTTGCTGGTGAATGATGACGTTTAAGCCTCATTACTCCCTTCCCAGCAATTTTTCTAGTGTACAAATTTTAGCGTGAGGAGTAGGCAATTGGCCAATCAGACCACGTCATTCACTACTTCACCGCATCACTATGAAACTGTCCCCTTCCTGATGAAAGTCGGTCCAAAGCAAGTGACGTAATCATAAGTGCGGTAACGACATCAAAGTATCAGAAAAAATGCCTCATGTATGGCAACACACAAAAAAAACAGTAGGCAAAACAGTGGTAGACATATACGGAAGGATAAATAAATAAGCATGATTCGCCGTAAATAATATAATATAAAATTGGAAATAAACCATCAGCAAAACATACACCAGAATAACGTAGTATAGAAGCTACCTTTATAGACTTACGTTTCATTCAAGTGCTGTGACCCGGATTCGAAACGGTGAACCAATCCTTCACCAGGTCATTACCATACCACCTTTACCTATACGGCCACTTGTCCAATGGGGTAAAGATAACCCACTGAACCCGATGTTAACGTCACGTCGTGGCCAGGACTCCATTGGACCGAATGTGCTTGGTCATAGGCAATGGAGAGAGAATACAAATCAATATGCAATCATAAAGCTCAATGAAGGATAAATAAACAGACATAAATCGTTGTAATTTACAATTTTTCTTTACAATTTGCACAGTGATATATGTCTGTCCTTTATGTGTGCATATTGATTTGTATTCCCTCTCTCCACTGCCTATGACCGAGCACATTCGGTCGAATGGAGTTCTAGTTACGGTATGACTTTAATAATGGGTATGCCAGTGTACAAGTGGCCATATGTGTAAGGGCGATATGGTAGTGATCTGGTTCGCCAGTTCGAATCCGGGTCAGGCCACTTGAATGAAACGTAAGTGCATAAAGGTGGCGTAATGCACTTCGTTATTCTAGTGTACGATGTTCGCTGATGGCTTATTTTTAATTTGCGAAATTCACACATGCTGGCCATGTACGCAGCCATGAATGGTAAAAATTTATTGAACAGGGAGTTTAGCCTTTAAATTCGTTTTCTTTCTAGGTGAAAAATTGAAGTATAGCTGGTTGGATAGTCATGACACAGACTTTTGGCACCTATCCATTGAACTAGCTCGGCTACTCGGTCCGCCTGTACTTGCTATTCAGACGCTTTCATTGGAAAAATCCGTATATATATGTATATACCTTGCTATGTCGTCGGGAATGGAAACTTCAGCTGATTCAGCATTATTTAATGGCTTTCCAGGAATGTGTTCATAGCAGTAGCCATTTTGAAATACAGCTGGTACAGCCGAAAAGTACTTCTTGGAGCTCAATGCCTAAAAAAAAAAATCAGCAATAAGATAGTTTAGTAAATGGCATAAAGAACTAATGAAGTCCAAGTTACGTAAATTAACGTATTCCTATTTCTGGGTTTAAAAAAAAAAAAAAGTTCCATGGATAACAACTTGTCACTCTTTACACTGTGTAGTTTTATTGAAGTAATTACAAAACGCAAGCGACTCGTACCAACCTTACCATTTTCGCGTTTGATACTATCACAGTCGGTGCTAGTGTACGATGATGGTTTTTTGTTTGTTTGAATGGCTGTGTCTTTAGTATTCTGCATATTTCTCTGCTAAATATTGAGCACATAACGATGTTTTAGGCTTGAAAAAGCTTATGAAATTTTTACTCTAAGCTTTACTCAGCCAGGACAATCTCTCATGGTCGTATTATTAACACAAATTGACTAAGACTAAAAAGGAAAAAATTTAAACGAGAACAATTGATACACGTGCTTTAAATAAAAATGTGTATTTTACGCATATAAATTTACTATTTTCGTAAAGACTAAATCAACGAAGCCAACATTCTGCATTATAAAGACTGGCTTTATGAGAATACAATATAATACTGATATGAGAAAGAAATAAAAGATAACGGCCCCGAACGGGACTCGAACCCAGGACTTCTCGTTTACTAACCGGGCACTCTGCCCACTGCGCTACCAGGCGAATATTGGCTGCAGACTCCAGCCGAGTTTAGCCGCTGTTCAATCTATCTCAGTGGTGACCTAAAGGCCACAAACATAACACAAGGAGGGAACACATCTTCTTCGCCTCCACACTAGAAATAATGTGATCAGTAAATAAAGAATAAATCAAGAGGTAAAGGGTTAAGGAAAAAAACAGTCTGCATTAAAGACTGGCCTTGTGAGAATCAGAGATACACTAATCTGAGAAAAGAAAAGACAATCGACCCGAGTGGGACTCGAACCCTCGAGTTATTGAACAGTTACTAAGCTCAAGCTCGCCCTGATAGCACAGTCTCCCAGCTAGTAAACGGAAGTCCTGGGTTCGAGTCCCAGTCGAGGCAGTTGTCTTTTATTTCTTTCTCAGACTAGTGCATTGTGTATCCTCACAAGGCCAGTCTTTAATGCAGCTGTTTGCTTCGTTTACCCTTTACTTTGAAATTTATTCTTTATTTATTCCTTGCATTATTTCTAGTGCTTTCCCTTCTTGTGTATGTTTGTGGCCTTTAGGTCACCACTGAGGTAGATAGAACAGCTACTTAGCTCGGCTGGAGCCTGCAGCCAGTATCCGGTTGGGTAGCGCAGTGCTAGTAAGCAGGAAGTCCTGTGTTTAAATCCTAGTCGGGACAGTTATCTTTTCTTTCTTTCTGAGATTAGTTCATCTTGTATCCTCACAAGGCCAGTCTTTAATGCAGGCTATTTTCTTTGTTAACATTTTCGGTTCTAACTATTTTAGTTTGTTTTGACAGGCCGTTTGATTTTAAAACTTTTTTTTGTCAATATCGGCGTTTCATTTCTCGATATCGAAAATTCGTTTATCGCTATCGGAATTGATTTAAGATATCGATAATTAAAATACGATATCGACAAATGAATTCTCGATATCGGTAATTCATTGGTTTTTCGATATCAGAAAATGAATTTCAGATATCGAAAAATCTATTTCCAATATCGGAAAAAAACAGTGATTTTTCGATATCGAAAATTCATTTTCCAGTATCGAAAACTAATTATCGATATCGAAAAATCAATGTTTTTAAATGGTTTGATTTTCAAACATTTTTTTTTCGATATAAACAATTCATTTCTCGATTTCGAAAATTCATTTAATAATGTCGGAAATTCTACACATTTCCCGATATCGAGAATGCGAATTTTCGATATCAAAAAACTCAATGTTTTAAAATCAAACGGCTTGCTATAGTTGCGAGTGTGGTGGGTACACAAGTTAAGTGTAGGAAAGAAAAAGGGGGGGGGGGTGGCATGGGCAGACACGGCTGGTCATTCCGGAAAATAAGAGTTTCACTCTTTTTAATTCTTCTTCCCTTTAAAGAGCGTTTAAGCACTGTCGGCGATCGTAACACACGTTCTAAAGTGGCTTTATGGGCTTGTTGGAACAGTCTAAACAAAATAGGGGACGCAGGAACAAGTCCGAGTTGAGAGTGAAGGTTACAGAAAATGTAGGTGACACATATTAAAAAGTGTGCTATCGATGGCGGAAAACGGTAAGACCAAGGTCGGCAGATAGCAAAACTAGGTCCCTTGGCACCCGCTACTACCGGGTTGCCTACGCTACAAGGTGAGGCGAACGGAAACACAATCAGACCCTGACCTAGTACGTCAAACCCTTCTACCATCCACGGCCAGATCCCAACCTTGAATGCCTTCCTGAACATTTGGGTTCGTTGCCCAAGGATGAAGATTGGCAACAAATTGCGTGCTTGTGTTGGTGACGTTGATATTACGTCATGCAATCGACGGCACGTGCAAGTGGACGATTTCATTTGTGGTACAAAATATGGGTGGTTTTTTTTTTTTATATGTAAGCAAGAGTTAGAGGGAGGCATGTTAGCAGCCAACCGATTGTCGGTATCACTGATCGGTATTGGTAAAAGAGTCATTTCGAACTGAAAATTGCACTAGCGAACTAGTTGCCCCCTCCATTATAATTAATTATATTTTTTTAACTCATTCGTTTAGGTCAGATTACATCAACTTATTTTATGAATACGGTAAGCACACATTTACAAATTTTTAGGCGGAGGGGGGGGGGGAGCTATATTGGCATTTTTTACAAAGTGATAAAAATATGCTCAAAAAGGTTATGGTCCAGTAAAATCGTTAAATCGTATATGATCCACGATTTTCAACGTTAGATCAAAATCGCAAACACCTTAAATAAATAATCCAAGAAATCTTTTTTGAGGGGTAAGGGGCTAACCATAATACTTTTATAGGCACGATTAAAAAAAAAAATTGCGTATTTTAACTGGAAAAAAACGCTAGACCTATGTAGAGTATCAGACTGGCAAGATTCCCCAAAATACAAGCATAATACAATTTTAATTTTCAGGCCAATTATTTGTGCTCTTGGTCACAAAAGATGATGAAATGACAATAAAAATGCACGAAATAGTACAGACAGCATACTAGTGTTCAGCCATCTTGGATCTGACACCATCTAGTGTCAAATCCAAAATGGCTGAACGCTAGTATATCATCTTTTATTGTGAACAAGACACAAATAATTTGCCGTATGATTTTAAAATTGTTATGCTTGCATTTGTAGAGGTTCTTGCCAGTCAGGAGAGGTAACACCATTCAATGTATCGTTGACATAAAATTTAATTTGTTGGCCACAATCTTCATCGAGTTTAAGGTAAACCAATAAATCCGTAAAATAGATTTAAGTAGATATTCTTCTAAGTGAAAAGGCAAAGCAAACGCATAAATAAAATTCTTACTTTGACCATTTGTCGTTCATCTTCTGGATCTCTTGTGCCATCAAAATTGTTTCGCACGCGTATAATTAATGGATTACCGGAATCTGCTTTACAAAGGAACATGCCACATGAAAAACCACCGGAAAGAGGCTGAAAAAAACAACAACAACAAAACACAAATAAGTTTTGAGCTCTGAAGCGGGATATGAGAGGATTTGGTAAAGCCGCCAAAAGTTATTTAAGTGGTTCTCAGGAGCGCACGCATGGATTTTTTTCGTAGCGCATTGAATGTTTTTCATGACATTATATAGAAACTAGAAAATTGCCACTCTCGCGTATCAGCGCTTTCACCAAATACTTCCTTGGGCAGATGACCACATCAGTTCTTTGCTCCATTCATGATTGCCTCGAAACGAATCTAAGGCCCATTGAGAGGCATGTCACAACTAAAAACTTGGATCCAAAGAAAAACTTTTATCAAATGTGAAACTTTTGCATGCTGATCGTGGCATTAAAACATTCATATTGTACTCCACAAAAACATGTGAGCTATTGATTTTGTTTTGTTTGGTAAAAAAAAAAAAAAAAGATTGGCCCACATCTGAAAAATCAGTACAAAATAAAAAGTTGAAAAAACACCGCCCGTTCGCATCATTTTTTTTAGTGCCACTTTTGATAACCACTTTATTAATTTTTAGCGGCCTAACCATAGTTGCCAGACATACAGATCATTTTACCTTAATTTCGGTCTTTTCCTTTTGCCATTTCGGTCTGACCTTCTCCAGAAGTTTGTAAATGTCTTCTGTGCTGTCTTTCAGATTTACTGTAAATGTCGGTAAAGCTTGACAAACCTCCATTTTTTTGATATTCTGGTTTGCTCTTGGATGTGTAAATTGGATTGTGGCTTTCAAAATATATTTAGTCAGATGTCGGAACAGTTGCTAACGACACTTTCTCCTGCTGTTACAAAGAAAAATCGAAGGTTAAAATCGGTCACCTTATTTTGGGGAATTAAGAATACCACCATCTTTATGTATACAGTGAGTCTAACTACGATACAAAGCACTATCTTGTATTTTGGCGTCATCAGTGCAGGTGCGGTTAACAAAATAGTGCCGGAGGTAATGGACCGGCATTATTCATGTCGGGGTGGGTGTGCGGCGGAGGAATTGAAAATGTGACCTCCAAACTTTCAATGATGACCCCCACGTCCCCCCCAATTGCTTCGAAATATAAGGTATTGTTTTTTTTTTATCTCGTTTTTGTGCATTGTGCTTTCTAAAAGTGTGCGCGGCCTATCTTGAGTTCGTCACAGAACGAACACAGATAATCGATTGTACGTTTTTGGTAGCAGAGTGCCTTGTTGATATCCACGATGGTTAAAAAAAAACCAATGGCGGCCTTCGATTAAAGCCGCCCCCTCCAGGAAGACGTAGCCGCTCATAAAATACTTGCAGGACTCAAGATACGCCCCATGCATTTGGTACACTTTTGAAATCCCAGGACCTTGAAAAAAAAAAGCAGCAAAAAGTAAACAAGAAAGCTTTTTCTTATGAATTTTCAGCTCAAGTGTAGACGATTTTTTTTCAGGACTAATTAAAAAAACAGAATTTCGTATCGACAGTGTGTAGAAAATGAGCCATGACTTCATGTTTTTGAAAAGGTTCGAAGAAGTGTTCTTAAATCCACCTCTGAACCGATATTCATAATTCATTACAGTAGACAACTTTTGATGAAAGGTATGCATATTGGTTGCAGCTCGAGTCAGCATGTTCATGTTCATGCCCTTCAAATCATCTACCGCAACATGAAAAATACTCCACGATACAAAACCTTTTTTAGAAAATAGTTTTGAAGAACTATTCATCGGATGACACTAGAAATAATGTCAAATTCTTATAAAAACTTACATGGTGGGGATGGGCATGCACTCCCCCCCCCCCCCAGAAGCTGCGGTGTTTTTAGAAATTTTGACTGCTAAAAGTTTCATTTTTGTGGTCCAAAAATTACTATTTCTTTCAGTTTAGTCAGTGTTGTTTTGTGTGTGTGTGAACCCACGGCCTTGTTAGAAATGTATGAGACCCCCACCCTTCGAGACGGTATAAAAGCTAACGACCTCCCAATTTTCTCCGGCCCCCCCCCGCCCCCCCCGGGGGGGCGGCGTGGGCGGGGCCCGAAGGCTGACAAACAAGTCGGGAGGAGGCATTGGGTTACATTATCTCAAGAGTTGGTTTTGGATCCCACCCTTACCACTTTTAAGAAAAGACTTACAAAAATGCACTCTGTTTAAATTGAGCGAACTTGACAACGTTGACTGTAATTGCAACCTTTGCCTTGACTTAAAAATCGTAAGTGTAACACCATCTTACAGAAGTTTTATAATTCTAAGGGTCTTGATTGTTTCATTTTGATTGTTGATACAATGCATTGCTGAAAAATTTTGTTCTAAACAAAAACTGTATTCTGACAACTTAGGCTTTAGTCAGGGTATGCGTGTTTTTTGCACATTAATTTTTCTTACTTTTATTAGTATTATAACTTCCACGATATGTTTTTATTATTAAGATACAACATGATGCTGATAGATCTATTTCTCTCCACCCTCTCCGTTTCCCTAACACAGGGATTTAAATAAATATTTGTTCGGGGGGTGGGGGGAATTTTACTCCCCGACTTACGCCCACTCCATGCTCCTTTGCTAGAAAACGTAATACCATTTTATTTGCATTGTACGATTATTTTTCTTGCTTAGCGTATTGTATGGCTCCATGAAAGAACTTGTGAAGAAAACAGCGGGTTTATAGATTGTCCCACGGATTTTTATGCCCCTTCGGCTCATTCTTGGGGAGGTACTTGCTTCCCCCCCCCCTTCACCCCGTTATTTGCGCCACTGGAAGATCGAAAAGCGCAATAAGGTTAAAGATGCTTGCTCCAGTTTTACTCCCGAACCACTGCACTGTGACTGGGGTGGGCGCTAATAACCTAGCTGTCGACGCGCCATTATGTCTAATCCCCCGCCCTTCCACTTTTATTAAGAATGTCTGTGAGTCATTCAGTTAAACGTATGTTAATGATGCCATCCGTTATACGTGCTTTTACAGATTGGTCATGAAGAGTACACATTAATTAGAAATTTTCTTCTGGTAGGACATTACCGTTTTGTGGAACATCAATCATTTCTGAAAATTCGCTTAAACTAAGTCAATTTTGACATATAATAGCGTTTTAAGTACGAAGCGAATTGCCCGCTGTTGCCCCATCTAAAAAAATAGAAATAGACGATGCACCGGTCCAAATAGCCAAGCGGCGGATGTTAAGAGGAAGAGGTACCACCATTATGACAGTTGTGGTTTGCCGCATGTGAAAGGAAACCGGACTACCTGGTGAAAACCGTCGTGCAGTGAGCGGGAAACAACCGGAGAAAAACCCGTACATATACACTACATTTCACCAGGGCCCGGGTCTGTACGAAGTCTTAGAGATGTACAGCTGGGACCAGGACGCCTATTGAATCTGACGCCCCAGTGCTCGCAGCTATACCCGTGCACCCTAAGTGATAGTTTAAACTGTTTCAAAGTGCCGAGTTATATTTATATTAAAAAAAAAAATCTAAAAAAAAAATCGTTGCACCAGTGTTGGTTGGGGCCTCCCGGGAACTCGGGTATTCCCTGGAAGGCCCTAACTACAGAAGGCCCTTGTTTAAAAAAAAATTGATAAATTTGAAATGAATTCGTGTGAAAGTTGCATGTCTACTCGCCGGAAAAAAGTTTCAAATTCACACCAATTTCTTATGAAAATACGCTAGCTGCGGGACTCTGCGCTAGATCCCGCTGGAGAAGCTTACTGTGCTCCCCGAGACTCTCTTGGCGAGCCCTCTCCCCCATATCGAGCAGGAGGTCCCTGCAGTCTATTCCCGACCCTGTCTACTTGACATCAGACTAAAGCAAAGATGGGCACTTTTAAAATGAAAGTTAAACTAGCCTATGAATGAGTTCCAGAGTTCAATTTGTGGTAGTGCCACGATGATAAAAATGGGCAAGTTAACAGAGAAAACGTAAATTTTGTGTCCAGTCTATGTATATGTTTGTACATGTGTGAGCTTATTTTTCCAGTTGGAAAGATTATATTGTCAGTAAGGTTCCGATTTGCCTGAAATTTTGTAGCAAGGGACGGAATTTAAATTAGAATATAAAAACCATACGACGAATATTTTGGATTTTCGGTTTTTCACATCTGCCGTGCTTCGCCCTCCTTCATTGGTAACGGTGTCCCGCGTGCCAGGATAGCGGCCCCAGACAACACACTATCTGGACAACCAGCATCAGTCCGCTCGAAGTTCAGTACGCGTCGTGCATTCACGTTCATGTATTTACAATACTGCGAATCCGAAATAAAAATCGTACGTTTGGAATTTTGTTCATTTTTATTATTTTTACAGCTCGCTCTGCCAAGTAAATTTGAATTTTAGATTTCAATTATTTACCTTTTATGCATGAACGAGTACATTTGGTGTTACCCCGACCTTAACCATCCACACGTGACGAACGATGACGCATTCAAGGCCGTGGTTAGGGACATAAAGAAAACAAACAAATAGATTTGTCCTACCGTCAAAATGAGTTCTCCGAAACCCCGGGACAACAACGCTTACAGGCCAAACGATTATCCCCGCTCATATCGATAACAGTACGACGCGATACAATTACTGACTTGAGTAATCTTATTCAATGCAAATCATTCATTCCGTACCATTTGCTCATATTTTTGTGCTGCAGTCTTGCGAACTATCACAGATGCAATGAGCTTGTCGTTTAGCCTTGACGCTTTTAGCTGTGTACTCTGTTGAAGGTTTATCTTTCCTTTTATTTATTTATTTATTTATTTTTTTACATCGTGCTTACATCCCGACGGAGCCTCGCTTACGTAACAGCAGTTAAAAGTATTTTTTCTGTGAATTTTTTTTTAAGTGACACACGAGTCCTGGCGGACGTCCTGTAAATTAGATTGTTGGCCTTAAAAACGAATTTAGCAAAAAAGTGAACCTGTTTTGTTCCAGATCGCTATTAATAGAAACTTGCAGCAAAAAATTGGAGGGGCTGGGGAAAAAAAAAGTAGACTAATCATCAGCAAGCAGATAGCTGTTTGTGCAACATTTGAGAAAAATGGAATAACTCCAATGAAAGAGGAGACAGCATTTTAATTTGAAAGAATTTTAATTTGAAAATTTAAAAGAGTATTCATTTTTTTTTTGTGAGTGCTAGGCAGGACAAAAAGCAAGGTCTACAAAATAAAGTTAACAAGACAAGCATACCCATTCCCAGTTGCCTTAGGACTAATGTTAGTCTGAGCAGAGAATTAAGCTGGCGACCTTTGGGTTCAAAGGGGGCGTCGGACGAACGTATAACTGGAAAATCGTCTAATGGGATAATTGTCTAATATCTGCATAAATAAAAAGTATGGAAAATCGTCTAAACGAAATATCGCATAATGGAAAATCATCTAAACGGAATATCGCATAATGGATAAATGTCTAACTGTGGTTTCTGATGTTATATGTATAGCCGCAGCGAGCGCGGCAGCTCGAGCGAGGCATGGACATTAGACAATTTTCCATTATACGAATTTCCTGTTAGATGAGTTTCCATTATACGAAGTTACAGTCAGACGAAAATCCATTATACGAATTTCCTGTTAGACGACTTGCCGTTATACTGTTATACGGTATACGTTCTTCCAATTATGTGATTTTCCAGTTATGTGATTTTCCAGTTAGACGATTATCCCTCGCCCCGGTTCAAAGGCCTTACCGATACAGCCAAAGAAAAGAAAGTAATTGAAAAAAAAAGCGTGTAGACCGCATTCTGATCGCAATACATGTTGCCTTTCTGGGATTGCTGAATGGGGATTGCTGCTAAGGGAAACTGGGAGGGGGTACATTAAAAATTCGGCAGTTATTATTACGCCAGTCTTTAAATAAATACAGATGCAAACCTGTTTACGTTGTCTTTTGGATTTAAAAGTCAGACCGTCTGAGAGGGAATTGAACCCACGACCTTTGAGACCAAAGGCCTGAGTCCTACCGCTCAAGGCTTTGGTCTCTGGCAGTCTAATATTTAAGCCCAAAAGGAAACGTAAATATGTTTGTATCTGTATTTATTATTCATTTTTCCGACCCGTTTGGGTTTTCGTCCTGTTTATAACCAGTCTGTAAAATAAGGCGACCCTTTATTTATTGCAAATCATACCCATTTCTCGAAAACGTACAATTTTGGAATAGCTGCTTTCGCTAAATATAAAGGGGTGTAGGCTACCGTGCATTCAAACACCAGTTTGATTCTCTCCCAGGACGCACTCTTTGGTTGCTGATTGATTTTTGGACCAATCAATAGACGATAATGGCCAGGCCAAACCACAAGAACGGATCTCTTTCACAGAAAATCTTTCATATAAAAATTACTTTTCATGCTTTCAGTCTTTTCACAGTCAAAAGATTTGCATGTGGTAGGAGAGTGTTTTTCCATGTCTCCTGAATTGGGTACAAGGATAGGGAGTCTCAAGCTACGACTGCGGTCCAAGACTGGTTATGGTCTACTGTAATCCAAGTGAGTTTCAAGCCTTGCATCGCTATCCCTCAGGTATTTGGGAGTGAAGTGCCCTGAATTACACTCGTGCTCGTGTCAGTTATGGTGTGTAAAAGGTCTTTGAAACTTCCAAGCAGAGTTGCAGTTATACGTCTCGAGATAACCCTAGGAGTTGAAAGGGATGTTGATCCGAATATTTTCTTCTCAAATTTGATTGAATTCAATTAAGTCATCGCATTTCACATACTTTCCTTCCTGTCCATTCCAATAAGGTAACCTGTCTCATGGAGATCACCTATAATTCCTGACCAAATAGTTTAACAAAAACACCATATTATATCGAGTATTACCAAACCGTTTAGTACCCTAGATTCATTATTTCTTTAATTTTTAGTTGTTTTTATTTCTTGTCAAAAACAAAGGGAAAAACACAAATATTATTATAACTCATATTTATTTTTCGTAGCACGGCTACTAAATTGCTGTTTATTCAAATCAGTTTGATGGTGGGGATACCCAATTTTCTCATTCCTAAAACTTCTTCTTTGGCATCCAAATAACGATTAAAGTACAGTTCCCATAATCTGCAAGTAAAAATGAAAAAGATCATTCATCAACACCAGTATTCACGAAACTGCGACAAGCAAAAATAGATTCTGACACAATCAGTTTTAAAACAAAGAACTAACCAGGGAGCAATTATCATTCATGTATTGCCATTCATGAATTATCACTCAAGTATGAAAACAAGTAAATAAATTCTAGTAAATAAGACAAGTTAAGACTCCGGTTAATTCATAAATAAATTGTTTCTGATGTAATCAGTTTTCAAACTTAGAAGGGAATAGGCCTACATAAAAAGAAGTGTAAAGTACATCAACGTAAGACATAAATGTATCCTATTCGTCTTTCATGATATTGAGACAAGACAAAAAAAAACAGATTCTTTATGATATAATCAGTTTTAATAGAAGGAAATAGGCCTATACAGGAAGAAATGTGAAGTATTATTCATAAAGACATTAATGCACTCCTCATCGTACATCATATTGCCAAAAAATATTCGAAAAAAATGGATTCTTTATTTATAATAAGGTTGAAAACAAGAAACACTACAGGGAGAAATGTAAAGTATCACTCATGAAGACAAGTAAACATATACACCTCATTATTCATAATATTGCGAAGCCAAAAATAGATTCTTTGTAATATAATCAGTTTAAATGAAGGGAATATGTTACACAGGAAGAAATTTAAAGTATCATTCACGAAGACAGAAATACTCCTTGTAGTTTATAAACCTACGACAAGCAAAACTAGATTTCTTGTGACATAATAAAGTTTTATTAATTAAAAGGAGTAAACAGGAAAAAATTAAAAAATATATAATTCATGAATAAGAATTAACATACTCCCTCTTCAGTCATCAAATTGATGCAACTATAGCTTCATTATGATGAAAAGCGTGGAATACACAGAGAAGTATATAAAAATGCATGGACTGATATTTTTCTTCATAAAACTTTTTTCTAAATCAACTTCTTTTTTAGTTTGAAAATAAATTGAAAAGAAAGACCATTGTTTGGATCTGTCCCTTTTCTTTTAAATTTTGGTTAAAAAAAAGACAAGTGATAGAAGCCAAAGGTCTTTTTTTTATTTCGAAAATTAGTACCCATTGATAACACTCAGAATTAGAGTAAAGATTCGGGAAAAAATATTTAAAACTTGAAATGGTATTTAACGACAACAAATAAATAAATAAATAAATAAAAAACCTATAAACATTATCATTTAAAAAATGCGTATGGCCAGTATTAGTTACCACAAAGTATTTTACACTAAACTACCACCGTGATTTCTTTACACTAGTTATTTAAACTTAAGTTTCTGAAACCAGTACATTATTTACACTATTTAGTACACTATTTGTTAATGGAGAAAGAATACGTTTTATTTTATCCGTGTCTATCACTGACCTGTGTCCGAATTCGGCCACGACAACTTTAAATTTGACGACGAAGACCATCCCTAAGAGATTTGCTGCCTGTAAGAAAAAAAAAACTTTCATTCTGTTTTCCAAAAAGTGAACAAACATGTCTCTTTACTCACAATAGCGTACAAAAAAATCTTAACAGTACTGTTAAGGAACATGGCACAGAAATTCCTCCCAAACCCTTTCCCCTCGTCACCTCGTTTCTCAACACTGTCAAACTCGCTGCAACATCCATGGGTGGAAGAATTGTCCCTCAAGTGCCCAAACTGATTGTTAGGTATTGTTGAAAGCATTGTTCTAACCTAGGAAAACATTTTTTTGTCATGAGATGATAATGCTTTAAGCAAAACAACTATCGTTTTTTGGGATAAGATCAGATGCCCATAGTACGGAAAGTACGGAATCAAGAAACAATGTACTGACAAGTACAACGTTCTATCAACGTTCTTTGAAGGGATACTCGTCGTTGAACTATTTCATCTTCTGCAGTTATGGGACAACAAGTTGAAATGAGGTATTTAAAAAACTGTAATACGAGTAGAATCAGTAATACTACGGAAGTTGAAAGAAAGAATTAATAATACAAAACGTAATTCCAACGTAATTAAAAATCAAGTCAATTAATGCATTGAAAATCAGAAATTAGCGTGCGAAATAGCCATAGAAACAAAATAAACAAACGCCATTTACAATGATAAAATTGTACAGTAGTTTTTGAACTCAGACGAATGAAGTAAAAGATAACACGTTTAGTACTGTACGCTTTTTAAAACTCAAAGCAAATCATATGCACAAGTACATTCTACTCATTTATGAATATTATTAAGAGCCGATCGTCCCTTTGTTAGACTCAGTTATTGGATTTCAGTTACAAACTTAAAACTGTTTAAAACTACTAGCTGTACCCCCGGCGTAACATACGTCGGTCTAGCCGGTTCCAGCATACCTGAGTGCAACACTGTAGTGGGCCCCGGATTCCCCTATTGTGTTGCCTGAATATCCCCATCCCTGCTCCCCCTCCCTTTAAACCACTGCTGATTTGTGTTATGGAAGTAAATGTCTATTTTCAATGGAGGACGTTTGTCCGTTCTGATACCAAGCCTAATAAACCCAACAACGGTCGTGCATGCAGTGATTTATACTCAACCAACTTTGAAACTCTTCAGTCTTGAAACTCTAAGAGCTGGTATTATTGAAGCAATATGTCGATTGTTACAGCCCACATCAGTTTGTTTGACATTGTCGGTCGCTCGCCCTCTTTCATTATACGCCCTCTTTCATTGTAGTGCGTAATGATAATGATGAATTTGCTTGCCCAACCAAAGCATATCATATATATAGATTTATTACAGCCACTTTCCGATGAGTGACAACAATGTCTTTAAGGCCATTGTTGTGTCTTTTTGAGGAACAGTGGATGTTTCCGCGCGTTTGTCTACCGATTTCAACTTTTTGAGCACTAGGGTTCAAAGGGTTTTAGCGCGCGTTAACCCCTCCTGGTCATCTGCCCGACGAAGCCCTAAGGCTCTTGGTTAATAATAGCAACAACAGTCTTTTGTAACAATGGTGTTTTGGACGCTCTAACTACGGGCTATACTGAACCGAGTGCTAAGATGTTAAGTTTCGGAGCAAGTTCTATTTCCCTTGTTTGCTGAAGGAGGATTTCGGAATTAAGCAATAGTGCTGATACAATACCTATTTAAAACCCAGTCCAAGAGCTCTGCTGTCACGACGTTTTCATTGTGGTCTCATAGGACTTTAGCTTTAACTTTTGACACGCTTCCAGCCGTAGCCTTGGCGCCAGAAGAAGAGAGGGACAATTTTGCTAGGTAAATTCCATCGGAAATTCCTAGGTTCTTTTACATGCCACAATCGACATGAGCACGAGACATCACAGGACCCTTGTCTTCCCGAAAATGCCAGGGGTGGGAACCATCAGGCCTCTCACCTTGCACCTCTTATTTCCACGGTAGGCCGAAGGGGCATTTTGGAAAAGAGGAGGAATGCACCAAAACGAGTAGCTTAGTCGTAGTAAACCTCGAAAATGACTTAATAGAGCTTAGTTTATTGGCGCATTGCAGCAGCAAAGTTATACACAGAACGAACGTGGATGAGAAAATTATTGGCGATAGAGCAGTGACATTTGCCACCATATTGGCACCAGTATGTGTTTTGGAGGGCATAACTACAAGGTGCACTGCATAAAAATGGAGGAAAAAATAACGGAAGAGCGGATTTGTTAGGCTTAAAATAACGTTGTTTTCTCCAACAACAAAAATCGCGCGTTTTAGGTCTAAGAAATCACTCTTCACAGCATCGGCTTCAGTATGACGCCCTTCTGTTTCTCTCTGCAGTGCTCCTTGCAGCTAACCCATTAAGGCTCCAGCATAGAGTTATATAATAATACTACGTCGTGTCACTGCTCTATACTGGAAAAAGTAGGTGTTATATCTGGATCAGAAGAGACGTGATATCCAGATACCACTCTCACTCTGCATCTCAGTCTTAAATCATTGTTGCAAACTCGTCGTGTTCCACTGTCAAGGAGGACTGAGACCGTGAAATTGAATATTTGTCTTGGAACAAATTTGTCAAATTAACCAGAGGTGCTTGTCGTCCCATTGTAGATACTCTATACTATAATGAAAGGGGTAAAACCAGCCAGAAGCCTTATCGGAGAACAATCCGTTTTGTTTTTATAATCACAATTATAATCACTGGAACTCGCGCTGAACGTCTTTATTGTTAACTTGTCTCACGTTCGAAGCCATTATTTGTATTACTACGTTGTCCAGCGCGATCTGAGATGCTTTTAAGTTTTTGTTGTCCCAGTCAACTTCCGGTAATGGCCGGGGCTTTTACTTCAATGCTAAAACGCTTCCCAGGCCGCTCTGGAAAAAGTACGAGTATAAACAATGACTTCGAACGTGACTCCGATCAATGCACACGTGCGTTTTATTAACGCGCGTTGACGCTGCGGTGCCGCTTCGGTCACGTATGTGCGCGTTCGGTTCCCTAACCTCGTGTACAACAAATTATAGTTTGAAACCAATGAGACGATGTTGCTTTTTTCTCCTATACTTCGTGAACCAAAAATATATTTTAAAACCAATGCGACGAATTTTGGTATACATTGATGTACTAATTTAAGACGTACCAGGGAAAAATGTTATACATCCTTTGCAGATTAACTAAAAAAAACTGGATAAGTTCTTTAATTACTTCCCCGTGAGTCTTCAATTATTTCTGCAGCAACATTTCATATTTCAGGATAGTTCTTTACTCCCCCAATAAACGATTCCATGTCTATTTCTTCGAAATTGGACGCCATTTTCGGTAACGCTTTTGCGGTAAACGGCGGACGTGTGCACCGCTCAAATCATCGAAGGTACTCAGAGACGCAATTGCGTTTTTTTAACGCTGCGGTACCGCTGCGTTGACGGGGGGAATTGTGGCGCAAAACGACCGCACGAGCGGCGGGTGAGCTGCGGGCGGTAACGCAACGTCGACGCAGGTACGTGTGCAGTGTCCAACAGATGGCGTGTAAACCAAACCACAAATGCGGTACCGCAGCGGCGACCGCACGTGTGCACCGGCGCTTAATACGCAAGACAGAGTCACGTGACGTTACCTAATAAAGGCAACAAATAAGGAATGGGGTCATCCAAGGTACTGAGAGACGCAATTGCGTATTTTTAAGGCTGCGGTACCGCTGCTTTGACGGGGGAATTGTGGTGCAAAACGACCGCACGAGCGGTGGGCGGTAACGCAACGTCGACGCAGGTACGCGTGCAGTATCCAACAGATGGCACGTAAACCAAACCGCAAATGCGGTACCGCAGCGACGACCGCACGTGTGCACCGGCGCGTATTGATGAGAATTGCGCGTAAGCGCAAAATTTAGTAAGGCTCAATTGTTCTACGATAAAGCTGCTGGCTGGTTTCACGCCTTATGTATAGAGTGTATCCATGCGACGCACACGCGCGCGAGGGACGACGGGATGACAAGCCCCTGTGGAATTAACGTCCTTTTCAACTGCAAAGTTACCTATGAGGACAAAGAGCGACAATTTTGCTAGCAAACACTGTACCATGAAAATGATGCTGCACAAACAATACAAATAAAGCCTAAGGGCGCGTTTATGCAACGACTCGCCTTTGCATTCTCGCAGCTAGAACTCAATCGCGATGGCAAAGGTGACATTGCCATGGTAACAACGCTAAATGGATTAGCTAAATCCGACATCGTTTGAGTAAATACTTGCAGTCTTATAATCCGTGCCAATAATATAAAGAATTCTTCATGATGAAACAATTTTCCCAAACACTTCTGAACTCACGTTATTTGCTGTTTTCGTTGTGAGGCGGCAGACATAAAACCGCGGCCATGTTGGACTTTGAGGTGATTTCTAGCTTCTAGCTGCGAGAATGTAAAAGCGAGTAATGGCGTAAACGCGTAATGGCGGTGCCCTAACACCGTTTACCGGTGTTTTACTTACAAGCATGAAGTATTTCAGTTCTAAAAGTAATTGTTCAACCTCTTCGCTTGTTGGTGTCTGCTTACTATTCAATTCATTCCATTGTTCAAGATAAAGCCTGCAAAATGTTCTTTTGTAATCTTCTGGAAACGACGTTGGAACCTTACAAAACAGACCTGATGTCAAGAAGGGAAAAATATTTAAACGTCATTGAGGTGAAACGAAACTGCATTGAAAAGATAATATAAACATCTACAAACCTTATTTTTTATAAAAACCTAAACGTCCGCGTGGCCTCTGTATCTCCACGTTTCTTTTTTTTTTTTCCGAGAACCGAAAACCCATGTACTTGGAAGTTCGCCCACAATTAATGATTAGGAATCCGTATTGAGGGATTTAATTTTCCGTGTTGTTGAAATTTAGAATGTATGCAGTTCACAAGTACCCAACAAACCAGTGCACGCAGGAGCGTATCGAAGATAATTTTTTTGGGTTGGGAGGAGGTTGTGGAGAAAGGAATATTCGGCTAGAACCTGCTTTTTCAAATTTTATTTGCTATTTTTCTCGTTTTAACTCCGTTTTGCTGAAGACGAAGAAAAAGCTTGTATTTTATTCAAGGAAACGTAATGGTTGGAGATTGTTTTCTTTTTTTTTACTGATTTTTCGAATAATGCAGAAACAATGTTGTCAATGTTTATTTATGTACATTTTTTTGGTGCTATTTAATACTAGTATAGCCTACGCATAGGATTTGTCAGTGTATGGAAATGTTTAGGAATCTAATCGCAATGACAAGGGATAAGGGATATTTTTCACATGTATTTGTTAGACGAAAACCTACAATTAATTTGTACGCATGTTTTCTTCAAAAGCGTTCCCTCGCATGACAAAACTACCCGCATGGAGTCGCTACTCAGAACAAGTTGTGGTGTAAGTGCTTGCTAAGGAGATGGACGATTATTCATAAGACACAATGCTCAATCCTAATTCACCTCTTACTGTACAGCTAGGGGACTGCACACTTAGCATTACATATTAGGCGCTAGGTCAAGGTTTATCCCCTTGTCCTGCCCTGATCAGCTCTGGTGGTTCGACTTGCAGGTCTGACCACCACACACCAATTAGCTCGAGCTGTCGAAGCTGTCCCGTTTTATACCCAAGCGGGCTGGGGCAGAACAATAGGCTCTTGCCTGAGGCATTACGTCACGTGACGGCGAACTGGCGCGATCCGGTCCTGACTGGTAGAACAATAGGACTGGCTCGCTTACCCGGATGTTGGCGCCGGGCCAGCTGCCATGTGTGCATGGTAGCTAGCGGCGCGTAGCATCCATGTTAACGGCAAGGTGCACCGCACGAGGGGCTAACTGCGTGCGTGTGCATTGCCGTACATGTAAGCACGTTACAGTGGAATGGGGTAGAAGACTCCTCCTTTATGCCACTCCTGCTTTTCTCGCCTGGCAAACTAGTTCACAACAAGACACAACCGAAGAATTTCATAAATGGGACTTACCTATACATTCTATTGAATTGATAAATAAAGCAATATCGTATGCCCGAGGAGCGATTTGAGACAATTCCCAGTCCACAAGAGTTATTTTATCTATAAAAAAAACAAAGGGTGAAAACAAATAAATTCCCAATTACATCCTTAAATGTTTTGGATGATACGCTGCAAAGTTTGAAAAGAATTATGTCTGAAAAAAGAGGCTGCATTTAAAGAATGATACAAAACCTACCAACAACGTTTTTAAACATATTTTTTGCGTTTAAAATTTGTCAAAACCTGACGGAACTGTTTTATTTGACGCACTTAAAATATAAAACTCACCTTAAAATGGTATAAATTTACGTAATTTCTTAGTTTTTCTAATAAGCATAATTTTGGTTTTGTTTGACAGTAAGAAGAAAAGTTGATTAGTTTCAGACTGCAAACCAAACTCTGTAGGAAACGTACCGTTGCCCCTTAAGATCTCATGCTCGGTGTGGTGTGAGGGAACCATACAAACAAAATAAATAAATAAAAGTGCTGGTGCTTATGCAAGCGAAATCAAACCAATAGAAGCACCAAAATCAAGGTTAGAAAAAAAATAACACAAAATATGGATGAAGGTTAAGAGGAAAATAACACAAAATATTAAACCAGGGAAGCCCTTCTTCAATTGTGTAAACGTGTGGTGGCGCAAAGAAGAAGCCGCCGTTTTTAGTTTGTTATTGAAATTTATCTTGTAAAGCGTTGCATATGTTAAATAATTGGCGGCCATCTCTCCCATTCATCCCTCCAAACACTCGACACAATTTAAAAAAAGGTATTTTATCAGTTGAAAGGGAAATTGAAGCCTAAGGTGCACACGTGTGTAACCTTAGCTGTCTGTCGAGACTGTTCGCACCGTTCTAGAGTATGTATTAGACCTGGGCAGATGGCACAATAAAACATTTTACTATACACGAACCTAGTTTATAAGACGTTCATAAAGTCGTGGAAACGCCGTTCCTTTTTATTTCATTTTTGCGTCACCCTTTGGGGTTTCTTCACATCATACAGGCCTGAAATAATGTGATGCCCCAATGAATGGGCAGAAATACCACAATTTATAAAACTGAAGTGGATCTGTACACGTATAGCATGAGTTCCTGTAAGTATATCTTTCGTCAGGTCGTGCACCATCCTGAAAAAATTGAATGATAATTAAATGAATGATTGTCCATGGGTTGCTTACTCTGTTTTTGATTCCACACCATGTTGCCCGGGTGTGGATCTCCGTGAATGAGCAATAATGGCGATCTGTCTTTAAGATGGTCTTCAACAAAGCGAATTTCTTTGGTCAGTTCTTCAATGGACGGACATCCATCAAACCAAGGTTCTGAGGTTGAGAGGAGTTCAACGAAAAATGCCAGATAAGATGTTTTTGTGTAGTCAAATTCGGGTATTACACTTGCATGAATATTTGCCATCTGATGGGCAATGAGTCTGGAAAAGAATTGACCGTAAAGTGTATCAGTGCTAAAAGCAGTGTATCAGTGAACATGCAAAATTTGGACTAACACATTCAGAGGAAGACTGTAATCCGCCTCTTCTGTTACTGCGGGCGGCCATGTTACCGCTTTTTTTTAAATTGTCGAAAAGCTTTCGAAAACTTTTCCTTTCGAGAACTACGAACTATAAAATTCTAAAATGATGAACTTTACAGGGAATATGATTTATTTATTTGCTCCGTATTTTACATTTTGTTTACGTACTTTATTTACTTTACTCTTTGTTTATCCTTTATTTACTTGATTTGGTCTTTCATTTTTGTTTTGGTCTGCAATTCTATCTTTTATATGTCCTGAGTTGCAAGCATTTAAAAATCTTAAACCGGTCTGGAATTCTATCTCTTATATGTCCTGAGTTGCAAGCATTTACAAATCTTAAACCGAGCTGGAATTCTATTTCTTATATATCCTGAGTTGCAAGCATTTACAAATCTTAAACCGGTCTGGAATTCTATCTCTTATATACCCTGAGTTGCAAACATTTAAAAATCTTAAACCGGTCTGGAATTCAATCTCTTATATGTCCTGAGTTGCAAGCATTTAAAAATCTTAAACCGGTCTGGAATTCTATCTCTTATATATCCTGAGTTGCAAGCATTTAAAAAACTCAAACCAGTCAGAATCAGTAGGAATGAAGACTTGTCAGATGCAGAACCTGTAGCACACCTTTATTCTGTCAGACGCAAACCTGTCGAATGGAAAACCTGTCAGAATCGGCAGGAATCAGGACTTGTCGGACACAAATGTGTTAGATGCAGAAACTAGCTCCCCTCAAAACCTGTCGCAAAACTTCATGCTGTCGGACGCAAACATCCTGCGTGCAAAACGTATCGCACACATTCATGCTGTCAGATGCAAACCTGTCGAACGCAAAACCTGAGAGAATCGGCAGGAATCGGGACTTGTTGGCTGTAAAACCTGTCACTCACCATCATGCTGTCGGACGCAATCTATTGGACGCAAAACCTACCACACACCTTCATGATGTCGGATGCCAATCTGTCAGATGCAAAACCTGATTCAAACCTGACAGACCCAAAACCTGTCGCACACCTTCATGCTGTTGGATGCAAACGTGTCGGATGCAAAACCTGTCGCATATCTTCATGCTCTTGGACGCAAACGTGTCGGCTGCAAAACCTGTCGCACACCTTCATGCTGTCGGATGCAAACCTGTTGGATGCAAAACTTGTTGCACATCTTCATGCTGACGGCAGCAAAATTGTTGAACGCAAAATCCGTCAGAATTAGTAGGAACCAGGACTTATTGAATGCACAACCTGTGTCGCACGCATTCATGCTGTTTGATGCAAACCTGTCGCACGCAACCTGTAGGAGGTAAAACCTGTCAGAATCAGCAGAAATCAGGACTAGTTGGACGCAAACCCTGTTGCACACTTTTATGCTGTCCGAAGCAAAACTGTTGGACGCAAAACCTGTCAGAATCAGCAGGGATCAGGACTTGCTGGATGCAAAACCTGGCGCACGCATTCATGCTGATTGATCCAAACCTGATGAACGCAAACCTGACAACGCAAAACCTGTCAAGGGGCAGGTAGCTTTTGATAACAATACGAATTTGATGGTTTAATTAAGCATAACCCTACAACATACACACTTTCTTTTTATTTATACGAAACGCTTACCTGAGTTGATTTTCATCGATGTTGAATTCTAGATCGTGCTTTCGAAAGAATGGCTTTCCTGAAATATATTCGTAGCAAAATCCGTTTTGGAATGTAGCGAGAACTGGCGGAAAATAACTCTTAGCACTCATCGCCTGTGTAAAGAAGGTGAAGGGAGAAGCAATTATTGTTTATTCCAATTATTGTCATCAATAATACCTTGCATTCCATCAAAACAGCATCGCGATTAAAAAATATTATAATAATAAAAAATTGAAAATAAATTAATATGTCGTAAGAAGCTGACCTGATAGTAGAGTTAGCCAAAAAATAATCTTATACCGTGACAATGATAAAATTACAAACTCAGTAATATCACCTCCCAAATTAACCATTGAAATTTACTTGCACGTGTTTAAACCATGATGCACATAATAACCCCCCCTCCAAAAAAAAAAAAACAAACTCTTTAGGTAAAAATATTCCCCTTAGAAAATCATAGAGTAACTGACTTTAAAAACTCAAAATTAACTTGCACCATTAACTTGGGAAGTTTATCGTGCTCCCAGCCGAAGCCATGGCGCCAGAAACTGCGTAGATAGTTTTGCCAGGTAATTGCAATCGGAAATTTCTAGGACCATTAACATGCCACAATAGACACGAGCATGAGGCATCGCAGGGCCCTTCTTTTCCCCAAAGTGCTTTGGGTAACTGATGCCAGGCTAGAATCATGGACCTCTTGCACGTGAGACGCTCGTGTTAACCATCAGGCTACCTTGCCCCATACTGTACTTTACCCTTTACAAAGTACGTTTACACGGCCACAAGAAAACACAATTTAACCATGCACTTTGAAACGCACATCAATAAAAGGCACCTGTTTACAAGACGAAAGACCACGATTAGAATTAATGCGTTAAGGAAGGCCCTTCATGCCAGTATGCTCAGAAAACCATTCCTACCTGCCCTCCCTTTGGCGAATAGTTAGCAGGTCCCACGCTGCTCTAATCCCTGCATCTAGTAAACTAGTTCAGCTTAAACCCAAAATAACCAAACGTATGCAAGACTTAATGGTCTTTCTAGCCATGTTCGCTTATTTTCAGTTTATTTATCTAAAATTCGAGTTGCACCAGCACAAAATACATGGCCGTCGTAAGTCTGTCAGTCATCTTTACCAGCCGTTCTCCAACGTCTCAATGCGATAGCGAGTGTTTACATGACTAAAGACGATGCGCTTCAGACGTCCGATCCAGGTCTGTAATGCGCTTCGTTTTCTGTAGCGCCGGATGGAGAAAGCGACACGAACGGGTGTTTACAAGACCCACGGAAGCGACACGGACGCGATGCGCATACCTCTGAAGCGGTTCGAAGACGTCATGGAAACGTAGTGAATATCGGCGTGCCTATGTCAAAGGAGGTGGGGGTGTCGGACGAACGTCTAACTGGAAAATCGTCTAATGGGATAATTGTCCAGTATCTGCAAAAATAAAAAATCTGGAAAATCGTCTAAACGGAATATCGTATAATGGAAAGTCATCTAAACGGAATGTCATATAATGGATAATCGTATAATGGATAAACGTCTAACTGGATAAACGTCTAACTGCGGTTTCTGATGTTATATGTATAGCAGCAGCGCGAGCGAGGCAGGGACATTAGACGATTTTCCGTTATACGAATTTCCTGTTAGACGATTTTCCATTATACGAATTTCCAGTTAGACGAATTTCCATTATACGAATTTCCTGTTAGACGACTTTCCGTTATACTGTTATACGGTATACGTTCTTCCAATTATTCGATTTTCCAGTTAGACGATTATCCCTCGCCCCATGGTATCTCCAGTCCTACATGTATGGGTCTGGTTTCTACTTCGTCGCATCTAGGTTGTAGACCACCCCCACTTTCCGTTCGGTTACCATATTCTTTGCCTATTATATACTTCTCGTCGTTTTAATTTAAAACCCATCTCTTAACGTGAGCGTATTTCCCTGACTCTGAAGCTAATTTTGTTGCTTAAGTACTTTTTGGTAACTAACATGCACCACGAAACAATACAAAAAATCCTTCAGACATTGATTGATTGGCAGGAGTACTGACAGTCATTATTATTGCTGCACAACTGCTGTAAAATTACTGTCATAAGCCTACATAATAAATAAAATTACAGTAAAGATAACCCGATGAAAACCTGATAATCACCAATCCCACAAGGGTAAAGGACACCACCAAGTTTTCGACTTAGAAAGTATTGATATCATAGCGAAAATGATCACCACCAAGTTTCTCTTCCCAAACTTGATCATTCAGACTTATTCACAACCCTTTCAGCTACGGCGTTCCCTAAAAAAGGACACCAACTAGACGGGCGAAAAATTAAGTCCCTATGCGCACCGCAAGCTTTGCGAGGGGCCCGGGGACCCCGAGCAAAGCGAGAAGTAACAGCCCTCGTCTGCCTCAACAGACCTCGTCTGTAAACGAAGTGAATGCCGATTCGATTCCCGCGACAGTTAAAAAAAAAAGTTACCAGAATAATTCGGGACTGAAAAGTTGAAAATGAGTGATCTTGTTCGAAACACAAACTTGGTGATAGCCAGTTTGGCTCTGATACTCTTTGTAGCAAAAACTCGGTGAGCACGTACATACCCGTGTGCGGTGTTGGTATGATTAAAAATTGTGCAGTTATGTTTACCGTAAAAGAAAAATAAATAAAAATAATTTAAAAAAAAACTTCTTTCATGTTCAGTGCGGGACATACTTTCACTATGAGGATCTCGTGGAGATGGTCTTTCACACCGTCTAAATTGTTTCTCACACGAACAGTTATGGATTCACCATTGTTATTCTTGCAACGGATCATTGTACATGAGTGCCCACCGGACAAGACCTATAAAAAAAATATTACAAATTATTTATAGACAAGAAATAATACCGGGGTATATTAAATCATTAGTGTTTGGGTGTGTGGTACACTGATGACTTAAAATCATCACGGCATTGCCGGAAAATTTGATCTGCGGCATTTTGCCGTCTTGCTCTGGTAAATCGATGCTTCACTTCGAAAAATGTTGCAACCAAGGTGTGGGCATTTAAGGTTTTTGTTCGCCCAATTCTTGAGACGCAACCCCGTTCTGGTCGCTGTACTTGCTTGGTGGCATTGATTTGGTGGAGTCGGTCCAGTGCCGTTTTACAAAGTATTTGCCGGGCATGCGAGAAATTAACCAACGCCTCGCCGGGAGATGGAGTTTTTAGAACTCCGTATGGTTAGATTTTGATCTTATTCTGATCTACAGAATTGTTCGTGGTTTGATAGCTGTGGATTTGCCGTTTTTTGATTTCTCTCTCAATTCCCATGTTACTCGCATTCATTGTTGGAAGTTGACTGTTCAGGGATCATGCCTCGACTGATCCGGTCTGGAACTCGGTAAGTGCCGACACGGTTAACATGAACGCGGTCTCTGGTTTGTATAAAATGCTGAACACCCAGCCGTTGTCTAGCTCTTTAAAGCTGCCTTCAACCAAATTTGGTGCACCCTTGCGGGTTTTAACTTTGGGCCCGGCGTCAGTGACCCACAAGCCTTCCGGTACCCATTAGTGATAAACGTGTATAATATTATGTTATTATTATTAACCTTACCGAGTTTAATTTTTCTTATTAGATTTTGAAATCATGCTTTTTTCGCAGGTATAGTTAGTTGCGAGTAATAAACATTATCAGCAAATAAGTAAATTGAATAATTGTTAAATCACTATCAACGTCAAATAAGAAAACTACGACCTCGTTACCTTACAAACTAGTGGTAACTTGTCAGTACGGAGTGGTACTTCCTGAATTTGGTTATAGGAATTCATCTGCATACAGTCTCAATAGGCAGATCCAAAGTGAACCTATTTTTGGGCGTGAGGGTCACATTACTTTTGAATCTGGAGCGGGAGGGGGTTACAATCTTTCAGGGTTTTGAAAGGAGGATGGGACATCGAAAATTGGTCGTCACCTTTTATTCCCTTCAGTGTCCCCCCCCCCCCCCGTCATAAGTAATGACCTATCCCTAAGGTTGGGGCGTTAGAGTTGTGGTTTGGAGTTCGTTGGTTCAGAT